>JAWPHD010012677.1:0-74155 GCA_037043455.1 Cyrtodaria siliqua
AGACGTCATACAACGATATATATATATAGCAGCCCCACTGATAAATGTACTTTGTGACATTTTTGGAGGTGATAAATTATATCTCGCATTAATTTAATATTGAATTTATAAAATTCGTTGGATAAAACTGATATGATGCCCGGCACAGCCTCACATCATATATTTCATCCAGCTGGTTTAATAAATGTGTTATTCAAACAGGCGCTCATGAAAGACACTCAATTAAAATACTTTAATCTAGATAAATGTAAAGCTAATGGCTAATGGTTACCACCAAGTGCATAAGAAGTTGATTGACAATGCTTCAGAAAGTAACGAGTTATAGCACCAGTCACATTACCTCGGCGCTAACGGCATATGTTTAGTTAAATGTATAAAGTTTTTTGAGGCCAAAAACTAGAGATTTTAACTCACTGAAATTTTACAGCTAATGTGATTAAAATCCCCATCAACAATACAGGAACATCATTCTTACATGTAATGTCAACAATACTGGAACATCATTCTTACATGTTATGTCAACAATACAGGAACACCATTCTTACATGTTATATCAACAATACAGGAACACCATTCTTACATGTAATGTCAACAATACAGGAACACCATTCTAACATGTTATATCAACAATACAGGAACACCATTCTCACATGTTATGTCAACAATACATGAACACCATTCTTACATGTTATGTCAACAATACAGGAAAATCATTCTTAGATGTAATGTCAACAATACAGGAACATCATGTTATGTCAACAATACAGGCAGGATTCTGGAAATACGGTTGCCCGACGCCCCGGGCAAGTGGATTTTGGGTGCGGGCAAGTGACCTTCGCAAATCTGGTTGCCCGCCACTTGCCCGACGGACATTTCCATTCCAGAACAAATCAAGTGGCAAACTAGCCATATCAGAATTTCATTCTGATAACTGAATAAAACTGGCCGCTGTTTTTCCCCGCTAGCGATTGTTAATAAGATCAAACAACTTTCGGTACAATCAACAATCTCGCCCCAGGCAGCTTAATTTGTGGCATTATTGCAATAAACAACTAATTAACCCACACGTGCATTTCACACCGTTTGAAAACAACATCCTGACACGACCGTCAAACGTGTGTCCATTGGCCAATGAAATCGCGGCAATTATGTCCGTGACCTTCCAACCATAAACATAGCTACTTTCAAAAATCGTTTCCAAATAATCCCTGAACGTCATTTGGACCTTCCACCAATCATATCAGAAAACTCTTTCTTTTAATTTGCAAATTTAATGTGTCAAAATAATGATAGACAGACCCACGTGACGTTATGTTTTTGTTTAGATAATTTTGCCGAAGATTTTTTCGTAAGAAAAATATATTTCTTTTACTCGAAGCACTCGATTATCAATGCGCTTTTATGAGGTATTTGGTGTATTTCATTGATATAGTCTGTAATTAAACGTATATGAAAGTGCACACTACACAAATAAGTTGCATAACTTAGCGATTTGCGCATGTCATGGGTTTTTCGCGATTTCAGAACTTTTTTCTCAAGTTCTGAACTTTTGCTTTTAATAAATAAGGTTACTGTTTACTTCTTAAACAATTCCTAGGGAACCCTAGTAGGAACCCCTATTCACGCATCTTGCTTTCATCTAATTCCCTTTAGTTAAAATACAAAGCCGTAGGAACGTTACCATGTTTGCAGAAATTGGGGGCCAAGTGAATATTTTTAATAAGTTTTTGTCTTGTTTCTTTTCTTGTCACACATTTAAATGAATACAATAGCTTCTTTTTTTTCTGTCAACTGGTTAATTGTACACACTGTGACATTAAAAGTTCCATACACTAGCTGCCAATCTTTTTTTTTGGATGGTCATCAAAAATGATGGAGGATTTGGTGTGTGGTGGGGTGGGGTGGGGTGGGGTGGGAGGGCGGAATAAAATGAGTTTGTATACTGTCTCATCATTTTATGATTTAAGTAACACAAAGATGTAATAGACACAAAAAAAAATGATTTTTTTATATGAATAAATACAATGTATTAACTAATTCATAAAATACACTCTCCCTTCCTTTTCTAAGTATAATGGTCCAAATTATGCGGCGGTCCGTCCCGTTTAACACGAATAATGGTACACCGCCAATTTTTGGGGCAATTATGTGTTCTTAAATGTGGGGCAAGTGACATTATGGGCAGGGCAAGGGCAAGTGGATTTTCAAAATATTTCCAGAACCCTGACAGGAATACCATTCTTACATATTATGTCAACAATACAGGAATGCTCTTACACGTTATTTCAACAATACAGGAACACCATGCTTACATGTTATGTCAACAATACAGGAACATCATGTTAATGTCAACAATACAGGAACACCATTCTTACATGTTATGTCAACAATACAGGAACATCATGTTTATGTCAACAATATAGGAACATCATTCTTACACGTTATGTCAACAATACAGGAACACCATTCTTATCACATCTTTTTTCAACTATCACAGCCCTTTCCTGGTCAAATGTATTTCTATTACAAATAAGACAAGTGGGTATTGTAGTATATGATGTATACTGCAACAAATTATAACAGCCCACCACTGCCTACCTTAAAATAAATTAACAAAATATGGATAGAGATACGTTCGAAAGATTTCAATGGAGGAAAACATCTCACATTCTTTGGTTATTTACCGCCACCCGACCTCCCTACCAGAATCACACTTTTATTATCAAAGTAACGGTCAGCTATGAAAAATAGATAAACTCCAAACTTGTTTCCAAAGTCTACTGTCAGTTATGAATTTGACGTTTATATATTCTGCCATTTATAAGTTGCATCGTGACACCGACCATGGAGGGGATGTAGTGTTACCGGTATTGTATTGGTTTGTTATATTTGTTTGACAGGCGTTGTAACATCAAAACTTTACAATATTTGTTAATTTTTACTTCCCATGTTGTTATTGTACACTTTCTGATTTTCCATAGGCCTGAAAGAAGACTTCCCCTTTGCTTAATCGTGTTACCTTTAATAGTATGCATGTATACAACCAGGATTATAAGAAACATGGCAACTTTGATATTTTTTAAAACTTGCTTCCCATAAATTTGCAAATAATTTTGAAGTTATTTGAATAATTCAAATTGTTTTTGCATATAACTATATGTTGATTATACTATACAATAATATATACTATACAAGAATATATTTAAACCCGTGATTGAACATGTTTTATGTGACGCGACGTGTTAACGAAGGAAACTCCAACATTTTATTACTTTTCATTTTATTATACTCAAGCACTTTTAAAGTATTAAAAATGATACTAGATTTAGAATAGAATTGGGTTTTAAGGCGCACCAACACATGAAAGGTTATATGGCGCCTAACAGGCATGAACATGCCAGGCTCATCCTACATCGAGATAAAATATGGAAATTGGGTCTAGAACCATCTCACTCTGAAGTGATACAGGATATTGTTTTCCTGGTAAAGTAGACACTGTTGTTCTAGTTAAAACACTTTGTAAGAGATTTTAACATAACTTATCTGAAGTATTATACTGCCTCCGTGATTTGAACACGGGGAAGGTAGTCTGTATGGTCAATACAGATACAGCTCACATATTAGTATTACACATAATATAGCTGAATACACTATACATTGTTTAGAGATAATCGCCTACTCTAATTGTGAGCCTGGTGTGATTACAGTATTAAGGATATACACATATAATAATCCGTTAAAATATACTGTAAAATGCAGAGAAAAACACTCGGGGTAAGATTCCCCAATGGGATCTCGCCAACTGGGAAGGCGAACCCTTTGAGGTCAGTTGGGCCTTCTGCTTTGGCCAGATGCTTGCAAACCCCCTCAACAACGTTGCTGCAAATTCTATCGTAGAAACTCCATTTACGCTGGAGCCACGTTTATTGACTAGATTTAGAAACCAAGTGCAATTGTATGGCTTGATATCAATACTTCTAAACTGCCATATGTTCCTTTAAAGATATTTTTTTTTTTAAACTTTTGGAATATGTTATCAAACGAGAATAATCAGTTATTATTATTAAATGGAATATGTTATCAAATGAGAATAATCAGTTATTATTATGAAATGAAATATGTTATCAAATGAGAATAATCAGTTATTAAAAAAATTATTATTAAATGGAATATGTTATCAAATGAGAATAATCAGTTATTATTATTAAATGGAATATGTTATCAAATGAGAATAATCAGTTATTATTATTATTAAAAAAACAACTTTCATAGAATAATTTCAAATTTTAATAAACCACAAACATGATTTCATCAACACATCTGTATGGGTAAAAATAATAATGTTTTCACTTGCAATGGTAAGAATATAAACAATGCATCCACATTATACTGTATACAAGTGAATTTAGTGATGTAATGAAATAGAAAAATATACAACATAACATAATGAGATCATGATTTGCATACCGCAGAAATAATAGTATAATATCTAAGAACTACTTCCATCTAAGAACAGTAACTAACAGTATAAACTACTTCAAATAAATATGGCAAGTATTATATTGTTATATATGTTGTCTGAATTGTAACGTATGTCATTTGTTTTCTGTCTTGTTTTAAATTAATACATTATCTGTAAACTACAAATCTGTCCATAAATTACAAAATGTAAAATATCTAAATAATTAAGCCTAGTATTATACGTCAGATTTTATTAGTAACATGACTTTATATTACTGTAAATGTGTACCCCATGGTACATTTTACTGCAGCGTCTGTACTGTAGTACCGTATAGCCTACCTGATTGTCCATGTGTGAACATTTTTAAAAAAATTGATATAAACAGTGTGAAAGTGTGAAAGTGTGAAATTCTGATATGAAAAGAGTGATTTTGATATGAAGAGTTTGTTATTGAATGAGTTTTTTTTTAAAAATCTCAAAGTTCTGCCTCACTACTAATGTAATGGAGGTGATAGACATGATACAGCTCCAACTGCAATACTGAAGTTTTCAATATACGCTCAAAATTATGGCGTCTTGGAAGTTTACAATTTCTTATTTTCTTTAAAACAAACAAAACTCAAGGATAATTATATTATAACATGTTCCATGCACTATACCTGTTATTACTAAATAGCACCAGAGTGACTTATATTAAAACTATTTAACTTAAAGCGTCAGTTTTGTTTCCAGACTTATTTTCGTGTGAACTTCTGGCTAGCTACATTCCCCTACAATGTGCAGTACAAGGGTTTCTCCCATTGACCCTTGGAACTTCACGACATCTTTGTACTTGCCAGGTCGCGATGGCTGGAACTCGATTGGTAGACGTAGATATCTCTTTCTCCTGTGGTGTAAGATAGTAAGAATAGTGTTTATATACAGCTACTTGTTTGATCATGATTATGAACAAGAGGTCCAAATGGCAATGAGTCGCTCACCTGAGAATTTTTGCAAAGAGGAAAAAGTAGTTCCAAAATGCATAACAAAGTTACAGACAAGCCTATTTCTGACCTTTAACCTCCATGTGTGACGTTGACCTTTGAGCTAAGGACCTGGGTCTTGCGCGTGACAAGCCGTCTCATTATGGTGAACATTTGTGCCAAGTTGTATAAAAATTCCACAATGCATGACAAAGTTACAGTCTGGAAAAAACAAGAGGCCCAAGAGCGCCTGTATCACTCTACTGGTGTCCATGGTGGGGTTGGATGTGATGGGGTGAGGGGATGTGACAGATATGGCAGTATCAAACTAGTTTTTTAAAAGTGTCTTCAATTACCAAGATATACGGTGAGGGATGTATTTGGCTCAAATTTGGCTGGCTTTAAAACAAATCAAACTTCGTTAATATAAACATTCAAACCAAGTTTGACATATGACCTATGGGCGGGGCCAAATTTGGTCACCATATGAACAAACTTGGTAGAGGACTATAAGCTGTGTCTTGTCTTGTCGTATATAGATGTAGCAAACTATACGGATGTACGGACAGACGGACAAGTACAAATCTATCCCCCACCCACCATCCCAAGTGGGGGCAAAACCTCATTAATGCTAAAACTGTAATTTGTTTAAACGTTTGATTTGATTTGATTATAAGAGAAGAAATTAATGAAAAGTTACTAACGCTACTTTGAAGTGTAGATGTCTGACATAAAATGGTGGCTTTGGAGCAACGACTTCAACCTGCAACAAAATGCATTTCTTGTTAGAATAAATATCAATATACCACACATGATACGTAACTGGAAGACTGAAAGGCAAACATAAGGTGATCTATTTTGGTTTTTATTCTAGTGGTTGTCAATATGTATATGTATGTTTCTATGAGGTCTGAAGAGTGTACGGCTAAAGGTGACTGAGAAATAGAGATACATGAAAAGGTTAACCAGCTAAATGCAAACCTTATCCAGAACAAAACTTTATTAAGATGTCTTTAAATTTAAGTATGCATCACATTTTGCC
Organism: Cyrtodaria siliqua; assembly: GCA_037043455.1. Lineage (NCBI taxonomy): Eukaryota > Metazoa > Mollusca > Bivalvia > Adapedonta > Hiatellidae > Cyrtodaria > Cyrtodaria siliqua. The sequence continues at coordinate 6,467 of JAWPHD010012677.1, forward strand.
TATTATTCCAAATCCCTTCTGCAATTTTAAAATTACCATAATTGGAATATTGATAAATATCATTTAAATCAATGATATCTTAATCCTGCAAATGAATGCAAAATGCAAAATCCTTTACTGGTCATATAAAGCATTATTGCTATTAAGTATACATATTTCCATACGGTTGCTGTAAACATTTTCCTACAAATTAGTAAATTTTCGTTATTATAAATATTCCATACATGGTCATTTAGAACTGTGAACAATTAATTATATCAGATATTGACAGGTGCTGTAAAACGTGAAAGCATCAAATGTCAATATGAAATGAAATGGGATTTCAAGTCCCTATAATACATCATATTAGGTTATATTGGGACAACAACCTCAGATGGAACAAGATCAAGGATGGAGTCTCCCATCGTACATGTCTCCGCCAGGGAGCAAACACTCTCGGTGAAGAGGTCTGTCGCTCCAAAGCCCCGGCCTTATCCACTGAACCTCCGAGGCCGCTTGTAAAACATGAAAGCGTCAAATATGAAATAGCTGATATACCTGTACGTCATCTGTGTGGCTGTTTTTCAGCTCGACTTTCTGTGAATTAAACTGGCCGGCACCGACAACTGGGAACTGGAGCACATCCTGTTTTAGTTTCAGTTTGTAGGAATCACTCGGGAGTCTGGGGATAACGGAACACGCATTATATTGGGATATTACTTGGTACCAACAGGGCCTTAGCTAGACTTAATTCCGACTGAGTTAACTGAGGGAGCAATAATGCAATTTCTATGCATTAAAACAAATCGGCCTCCATAGAAGTGTTTCCTATTGTTCATTCTAACCCTCCCTTTAAAATGCTTTTATCTTTTTTATAAATATGTTGTAGTGTTTCTACAAAGTCCACACTGCTTAACATAGCATATTACAATAATTCAGAAGTCACAAGTCATCAATATATGGTCCGATCTGACTGGTTTTCCAACCCATCTGAGACATTATAATATAAACATTCTGTTCTAGTTCTGTCAAAATCAAATAGCATTTGTTAGTTAGGTCAATGAGCTTGGAAGCTCTACTGATAGGTTGTGATGGCTAGATCAGCATTCCTGTGAAGTTTCATGAAAATCTGTCAAGTAGTTTCAGAGGAGTAGTCGCTACAAGTTTTTACTATATAACTCATCTATGTAAACAATGATAGCCGCTGGCAGCCATGTTTAATGTTGAATCAAAATAATTTTCAACAAGGACCAACATCATGTCATGCTGATCATTTTAGAAAAAGTCCCATATCAATATCACTTATAGTTTTCAAGAAGTAGTCATTACAAATTAGTTTTTTAAAAATCTATTTATAGCCATGGTGGCCATCTTGAACTTCTGGCCGATCTGAAATTTTGCTAGGATAGACTAAACATCAAGGGCAACAATTCTGTTAAATTTCATGAAAATCCTTCAAGTAGTTTCGTAGGAGTTGTCGCTACAAGTTTTTACTCTATAACTCTATGTAAACAAAGATGGTCGCTGGCAGCCATGTTTAATGTCGAATCAAAAGATTTTCGACAAGGACCAACACAATGTCATCCTGATCATTTTAGAAAAAGTCCCAGATCAATATCACTTATAGTTTTCAAGAAGTAGTAGCTACAAACTTGTTTTTCAAAAACTTATTTCTAGCTTTGACGGCCATCTTGAATTTCACATCAACCTGATTTTTTGCTATGATTAACTAGACATCATGGGCAACATTTCTGTAAAGTTTCATGAAAACCCATCCAGTAGTTTCAGAGTAGTAGTCGCTACAAACGGAAGGTTTGAACGGCATTTGATCAGTAGAGCTTATCAGTGAGTCAACCTGACAAATGAAGCTATGGCCCTGTACTGCACACATATAAAAGATAGTGATTAGGGAGTTCACACAGTGCACAGGAGGTTACAGGTCATATCCCATGAGGTTACAGGTCATATCCTAGGAAGTTACAGGTCATATCACAGGAGGTTACAGGTCATATTCCAGGAGGTTACAGTCATATCCTAGGAGGTTAAAGGTCATATCACAAGAGGTTACAGGTCATATCAATGGAGGTTACATGTCATATCCCAGGAGGTTACAGGTCATATCCTAGGAGGTTACAGGTCATATCCTAGGAGGTTACAGGTCATATCACGGGAGGTTACAGGTCATATCCTAGGAAGTTACAGGTCATATCACAGGAGGTTACAGGTCATATTCCAGGAGGTTACAGTCATATCCTAGGAGGTTAAAGGTCATATCACAAGAGGTTACAGGTCATATCAATGGAGGTTACATGTCATATCCCAGGAGGTTACAGGTCATATCCTAGGAGGTTACAGGTCATATCCTAGGAGGTTACAGGTCATATCACGGGAGGTTACAGGTCATATCCTAGGAGGTTACAGGTCATATCCTAGGTCATATACCAGGAGGTTACAAGTCATATACCAGGAGGTTACAGGTCATATCCTTGGAGGTTTCAGGTCATATCCTAGGTTACAGGTCATAAATTATCAGAAGAGGTTACAGGTCATACTGTAGGAGGTTACAGGTCATACTGTAGGAGGTTACAAGTCATATCCTAGGAGGTTACAGGTCATATCACAAGAGGCTACAGGTCATATCCTAGGTTACAGGTCATATCACAAGAGGTTACAGGTCATACTGTAGGAGATTACAGGTCATCTCACAGGATGTTACATGACAGGAGGTTACAGGTCATATCAAAGGCAGTTATAGGTGATCTCACAGGATGTTACATGACAGGAGGTTACAGGTCATATCAAAGGCAGTTACAGGTGATCTCACAGGAGGTCACAGGTGGTCAAATCACGGTAATGTTACATGTCATATCACAGGATGTTACATGACAGGAGGTTACAGGTCATCTCACAGGAGGTCACAGGTGGTCAAATCACGGGATGTTACAGGTCATATCACAGGATGTTACATGACAGGAGGTTACAGGTCATCTCACAGGAGGTCACAGGTAAGAACACAGGTGGTTACATGTCAGGAGGTTACATAACAGTGTACAGGAGGCTATAGGTCATATCCATCAAGAGCTCCAAATGAGTCAGACAATATTAGAGTGAAATATTGATTTTAATATTTCAGAATGAACAAGTTTTTGACTGCAAAGGGTGAACTACATGTATACATACCTAGGTATGATATCCTCCATAGTCATTGAGCTAGACTTAGTCTTGCTGCCCTCTGTCTCATCTCGACCCTGGGAATAGATGCAGGAATGTTAATATTTCCCACAATACAGAATCAAGGTTAACAATAAAGTAACATATCTACACTTCTATTGGCTGTCCCAAACACTGGACCGTCTTTAATAGCATTCTTCTAGAGTTTTGCCTGCCGGACATCGCTCATGACTTTATTTAATAAGTTACAGAAGTCACCAGCACAAATTGTTGATCCTTCTAAAAGCGAAATGGGCAACAAAGCCAATGCTGGGGTTAAAACATATGCTCTCATAATCTTTGAATAGTCAAGGTAAAATGTGATAATTTATTATTGTTTTTCTAACATGTTCAACAGTTACTGTACATAACATCTTTTACTTTAAGTTGATATTCACATGTATGACAATAAACATAATACTGTATGTAACTGACCTCTCCAGTCAAATGGATGCGGATGAAATCTTGCCGATGTGTTGTATTATGGGACGAGTTACCCGTCGTTTGTAAATCCCAGTACTGAGAAAATGTTCCCGTGGATCGTGGCATAAACTGTAACGTCAGCTGTAAATACAAGTGTATAAAAATCTAGTACATGTGACCTTATATTAGTAAATGTGACCTTATCTAACATTGGCGCATATGACCTTACATTGGTACAAGTGACCTTACATTGGTACAAGTGACCCTACATTGGTACATGTGACCTTACACTGGTACAAGTGAACTTACATTGGTACATGTGACCTTACATTGGTACATGTGATCTTAAATGGTACAAGTGACCTTACACTGGTACAAGTGAACTTACATTGGTAAATGTGACCTTTCATTGGTACATGTGACCTTACATTGGCACATGTGACCTTACATTGGTGTGACCTTACATTGGTATGTGTGACCTTACATTGGCACATGTGACCTTAAATTGTTACGTGTGACCTTACCTTTGTACCACTGGCACTTGAGCCGCAAATATTGTAAAAAAATAATAAAAAAAGTACGATAACCCTACTGTCTATATAAACACAGTAGGGGTATCGTACTTCTTTTATTATTTTTTATAATATTTGCGGCTCAAGTGCCAGTGCTTTGTACATATGATCTTACATTGGTACAAGTGACCTTACATTGGTACATGTGACCTTACAATGGTACAAGTGACCTACAAAAGGTGCCTTTTTAAAGAGAAACACAGCAGTCTTGAAGTATTAATCAAGTTGTGCATGTTAATATATTTATAAACGTCACTGATTGTTAAGTTCATTAAATAAGATCTATAAGATGGCCACAGGCATCTTGTGCATCTTGTGGGGCACACTTTGAAACACCGCCACAAACTGAACATTTACAAAAGTGCCTTATTTTGGTTATTAAAGCTAAACCTGCTATATAACATCCTGAATTGCCTTTTTAAAAAATTATTTGTTTTTAAGATTTTGAAAAGTGAGCTTACCATTTCTAGAATTTCGTCTTTGCGGACAGACATTATATTATTCTCATACAAACGGAGTTAAACGTTTACTAAAATAGTATGGATAATTTCTCCACCCCCATCACCCACCCCCAAAAAATAGCTTTAAAATATATCAGACTGCTGCGTGTCCCTTAAGTTTGTCTACAAGATAGCGATAGATACCTGAACTGTATTCTGTCCACTCAGTTTGCCAAACTGTCTGGAGAAATCAAACACTTTATACGATACTCGGAACATCTCCTTATTGTTGTCTGCTCGCTGTAATGGAAAACACACTTATTAATGAATTGAACTGAATGTTGTTTAACGGCTCATCAACACAGTATATGTTATTTAGAGCCGCCCCAGAGAGAGGGACAGAGATACATAGGAATCCGGGAACCTGCCCTACTCTTATTATCGAATAGATTCCTATGTTTTTTTAACGTGCTCGGTGGATAGACCGATACACGGGACTGCCCGGTTTACGTCCCCATCCGACGGACGAGGCTAAGGGAAAGTGTCTTGCCCAAGAACACACCGACGGAACTTATTAATGAAGAAATACATGCATTAACCAAGAATAAATAAATGTATCAGGCAGAGGGTGAATAACATCAGAAATATTTCTTCCTATCATTTCATGTATACAGTCATAACATTCCAATCATTCACTTAACATTAGCTGTGGATTTGATCCCTCATGAGCCTAGGAATCTTTATGTGCGGAAGCTATCTAGCTGGCCTGAGGAACGTCGGTTCTACCCAGGTGTTGGCCGTTCTAAAAAATTGCCCAGAGGAGCACCTGGGGTCTTCCTCGACCAATGGAAGCTGGAAAAGGCGCCATATGACCTTAGCTGCTGGCGCAACTATTAAATCCAAATCCAAGTCAATTAACAACATTAAGTTTAAGAATAAGTTCTTACTAAACTTGTAAGTTGGCCTTGATCATGAATTGACCATCTCTATTTATATTTCTGATTGTTCTCTGTTTACACAATGTGCATTTTATAGAAGCATTTGAAATGGCGAGCGGCTTCGTTTGTTTGTAGCTTTGGCATATTTTGTAGCTTTGGCATATGCTAGACAAATCACCCTAAACAGCTGTATTCAAAAACCTTTACAATCGTGTGTCACCTTTTTGAGATATGGAGCAGCAAATGATGAGAACATCCAGCGTAGCGTGTCACTCCCGCTGTTTGTCAGCTCAATCGTCTCCTCGGATGTCTTGCCTGCCAGGGTGATCGGGAATGCAACGGTGGTATGTGACACCTCGAGGGTGCCCAGTTTGTGACTGGAGAGGGAGTGAAGCTGGGTGGTACAGGAGACTGGTACCAGACTCTGGTCATCGGGCTCTGGAATGTTGTCTGTGCTTGTATCACGTCTTATCTGCACCTTCAACGTCTGAATTAGCAGCAATGAAAATATTGATATTCAAAATCTGAAAGCATAACTTTTTTGAGACAAAAATATTTCGGTTTGCCTTTCTTTTCTTTTTAGGATTAATAGCAATATGGCTTCAAAATATTTGTAATTTAGAGGAATTTTAGTAGTTTTTCCCCCATAAAATAGCCACCAGCTGTAAGAAAGAATCATTATCTGATATTCATGAAATTAAAGTACACACCATTACAGGTAAAGATGTTTCTTTATATTGTGCACAAATATTTCTTTTGCTAAACTGTTAATATATCTAGCCCAGCTTCACATTCCCGAGAACAGGTCAACATTTCGTTTTGTCACGACTTTCAAATCAACAATAAAAGTTAAGGAAGGTCCTATGACTCACCTTCATTTGTCCATCACACGTGACCATCACGTTGCCTGACCACGGCAGCTGATCCAGGTGCTGTGATGCCTGGGTGGATGGGAATATTCGGATCCATTTATTCTCTCTGAAATAATAGTAGAACAAAAGTGACCACTTGATTACATTCACAAAAGGATTCTAATATTATGCAATATTTCTACAGAGAAAAAACGAAATTATTTATTTCAACACAGTCACGTACCAGGTCAATTTATTTTACAATTAACAACCCTTTTTTATACGCCGCTTTCACAAAGTGAAGTAGGGGGCACACGTTGTCCATAACGTCCCGTCGCACACATTTTTATTATTAGCATTTCTCAAACAGTTTTGAAACAGGTTGTTCTCAAATTTCATATACTCACAACTGATGACCTTATGTCCCTCTACATCACCCAGTGTTGATTGCCCAATTTATTACAGAATTATGGCTCTTTGAATCAAAAATGTGGGGGGATTCACCACCTTCAACTATAGTTCTAGTTCATTTTGACACGGTGTTCTTAATCATCCACACAGAGAATTCAGGCTTTTTTTTAAATTACTGTTTAGGGCTATTCCATTAAAACATATCCGGGACCACAAAAAGGCAATTTAATAAACATCTATGGATGAATCATATTTTGTATTATTTGGTTCTTTAATCTAAATTTTGCATCTATGGGTAGGTGTTCAATTAAAAAGTGCCTACCTGGGGTCCAAAATATGTTTTAGTCCAAACAAAATAATAGTTGTGTTTCCGGTTACCCGACCTACCCTAGAAATTCCCGCCGACCCTATGGTTTTTATTGCATTCCAAAAAAATTTAAATAATCAAGCCGACCCCCGTCCGTGATGGATTCCGTAATATACCGTCTCCCTGTCAGGCAGGCGCCTGATTGAGTTGATAGATATCAGGGTTCTCAATAGACGCGTACACAAACGTTTTGACGCATGGAAATTCAATTTGACCAAATTCTGACGCAGCTAATTTACCACCTGTGCGTTTTTATGAAGCGCGTGTATTTGCTTCCAAGCATTAATCCAATACACACGTACCTATTTTCGATAGCCCAAACATCACAATAATGTCAGAGCACGCACTGCATAACAGTGATTGACACCTTGGCTGACGACCTTGATCGCCTCTCGACCAATCAAATTCGCTGGCTGCTGTCACAGCTTGTGTGCGGAAATAGACTGTCTATAAATGGTGTCATTGTGTAAACTAATTGCTGCTATTGTGTTAATAATTTAACGATTATCTTTGAAGTTTATGATGCTTTTTGCGGGTGGAGACTATTATGACCTCATTGGATTAATTGGTTAATTGATTGCCACCGGCTTCTGATTGATTACCGGTTAATTAGACCGAACTAAAATAAAACAAGTGCTGGCGGTCAAACATGTGAAAAATAAAAAATCGGCAAAAATAAAATTGACTTTATTTGTGTTTGTTGACGTTGTTTTTTATTTGTGTTTGTTGTTTGTTAATTTTGTTTTACGCACGTTTTAAAGAACAAAGAAATATAATTTTAATGAAGATAATTTAAATATTTATAAATCGGCGAAATGTACATAAACAGCGCGTATTTTAACCTGGGTTATCGTTCAGTCAAAACTTACCGGACATTACGCATTGTTATATTTTGGGTTGACATACTATTTTTGTACTGTCGAGTAACGGACTTTATTAATTTACGTATACATGTTCAAAATTTATGTATGTTCTGTTCAATACACAAATGGCGCAAAGAAGTATATTTTCATTTATGTCATCGCAGTCGACGAAACGGCCTGTGTGTTGGGGATGCACTGTCTTAGGTAGTCTCATTTATTTGACGTCTTCGGGTGCCCTTTTTTTTTTTTTTTTTTTACATACGGACGTTTATAGATGCACCCTAGGTGCAGTCTGACCCCGAAGAAGCAGAAAATAAGAGAGCTAGTACTATAATAACACCAATAACTTATAATATATAATATCACCAATAACTTATAATTTTAACAGAATGAATGAATGAATTGGGGTTTTAAGGCGCACCAACACATGAAAAGGTTATATGGCGCCTAAAAGGCATGAACATGCCAGGCTCATCTTCCATGTACATCGAGATAAAATATGGAAATTGGGCCTAGAACCTTCTCACCCTGAACTGCAGAGTTGCTGCAAATTCTATCGTAGAAACTCCATTTACGCTGGAACCACGTTATTGTTTTTCTGCCACTGCTCTTAGTGATGTGAGCGAGATGGCACCTAAAACAATGCAGGGGTCATGATGAAGACCTTTAATGAGCATGAACAAAAAATGACCAAATGAATATGAATGGGGGGGTCCCAGGTGCGGATCCAGGATTTCAGCTTAGGGGGGGCGTAAGATTTTGGTCAATTTTCGGGTCCGTTTCTAGCCTCATAAAACGGTTGCGGTAGTGCATTGATAGGGTAAAAAGTGTGTTTTCAAATAAAATGATTTAACAATGTGTTAATTAAACCACTCATTAGCCATTATGCGTCGAGTGAGCGAAGCGAGCGAGAAAAATTTTTATACTGAGGGCGTGCATCGAAATTGTTTGATATTTTATCTACAGTAAAATGGACATACATGTATGAATAAAAAAAGTCCGTTTTCAAATAAAATGATTTAACAATGTGTTAATTAAACCACTCATTAGTCATTATGCGTCGAGCGAGCGAAGCGAGCAAAAAAAAATTCTACTGAGGGCGTGCATCGAAATTGTTTGGTATTTTATCTACAGTAACGTGGACATACATGTATGAATATAAAAAGTCCGTTATCAAATAAAAGGATTTAACAATGTGTTAACTTAATCAGGGTCTATTTACGCCGTATTCGGGACTCAATTGCGTGGTATGCGGGACTAAAAAAACGTCTTTTGGTACTCGGTACGCAAACTTTAAAATAAAAGTAAGCCTAAAATGCACCAAAATTCATCGTAAACAAATACTGCGTCGGCACCGAAAATGCATCCTAGAAACTATCTTACAAAGCAAAAGTAAAACAAACCTTTTCTTTTCTTTCGCACTTGTCGAAAAAAAACATCTTAAATCTGTCTGAGACAGCGTACTACTGGATGGACCAAGTTTTTTTCGCATCGATGGGCCTGACATTTTCAATGTATCGGCTGCTACTGTCTTTTTAAATATCGGAAAGGTGCAAAACCAGCGAAAATGAAACTAATGAGCGAAAATTGAACTAATCAGAGAACTGCAGTTGATATTTGATCAAATCAAAGACCTAATAACATGTCTGATATCAAATTAACCGACTCTAATTGTCACATATTTAGTCAATATGTGGATTAAGTGTTTCGACTGTTTTTAAAAAAACTTACCTTGGTCGATTTTAGGGGGGGCGTACGCCGCTTCCGCCCCCCTCTAAATCCGCCCATGGGTCCTACCCCTCTGCATGTGACGGTGTGTTTGCAGAGGTTGTATTCTACCCCGGCAACCACACGGGGAATAATTTTAACAGATGTGGACCCCAACTTATTAAACAGCCTTTAATAACTTTGAATCTTTGACATAATGACACATTATTGTAAAATGGAATAGTAGTTTTTTAAGTTCAAATGCATATCCTTGCACACCTTTCTTGGCAATAAAATATTTACAGAATTCACAAAAATTAAAGTTATTAAAGGATGTTTTATAAAACGGCGCTTCGATTTGTTTGATTTATATTTGACCTTTGACATTTCAATGTAATGTAATATACATAGTGATATAGAACATGTGTAATATACATAGTGATATAGAACACAAGACGAGGCAGGAATTGTCCGGCACCAGTTTCAGCACCATTTATTAAGGTTATACAAAATATGTCACAAAGTAGGTGATATTAAAGAGTGTGAACTTGCTCTATATCACGAGGAGTTTTATTGTCGGACAAAAAAAAAAAAAAAAAAAAAATCCCTACCTACCCTACTAAATTGGCAATAAAAAGTAAAAAAAAAAAAAAAAGATTTCACCTACCTACCTACCCTATCTTTTTTTTTCAATGTAACAGGAAACACAACTATTATTTTATTTGGCCTTAATGGAATAGCCCTTATTGCATTTTTTTTCTACCATTTTATCTTTAGCAGCAAAAGTTCACCATACCTAGCTTTGACGATTCCTCTGTCTGGAGTCAAAGACAACATCCCACCTGGCCATAAAATCTCAAAACTAGAAAAGAAAACAAACAGTGCATACAATGAGCATGACATCGTCTGTAGTGACAATTGAATTGTTGATAACGGCTCATAAACACATTACTAGTGAGGGAAAAGATACAAAGTAATCCGGGAACCATGCCTTTTTCTTACTACTGAATAGATTACTATGGATCTTTCATGTGCTCAGGGGATTGACTCTGGTACCCCGTTTGATGGACAAGCTAGAGTGATAAGCGCAGGCAACTGAATAAAATTTCATGAAGGTAGTAATAGTTCATAAGTCGTAGTAATTTTTTTCAATTGACTTTTGGAGTCATTATACGACAATGTCAATACATTTTGGATACAACTACATGCATGGACACAGCTACATGTGCTCCATGTATGGACAATTGTACATGGACACAACTATGAACATGGACAAATATACATTGGCATACCTAATGTCTTTATTCCTGTTGTTATAAATGTGAAACTTGTCGAGCTCTTCACTGACACCTGGAATACAATATATACATTCAGTAATCAATCAGTTGTAAACATAAATGAACATATTAAATAACCATTTTTAACTGATATGTCTGTGGGATATTCCATTAAAATATACAGGAGACCCCAGAAAGGCACTTTTGAAATTGAAAACACCCACCCTAAGATGCAAAAAGAGAGTTTAAAAATCCAAATTTAGAAAAATAGGTTTCACCCATTGATGTTTATTAAATTGCCTTCCTGAGGTTCGTAGGTTTTAATGAAATAACCCTGAAGCATAGTTGTGAATAAAAAGACAATTATCAATTATCAATGGCAGAGAGATCTGCACATATCTACAAACGATACTATATGGCATTGCATCACATCAATTTTTGGAAACAACTCTGAACTGTGTCTAAATTACCACCACTGCCAAATGATGTTGGAATCAATGTGTGAAGACAACTGTGTAATGCTGTATAGTAAGGAGTGGCTTACCATGTTTAGAGCAGTACAACACAAGCTGTTGTGGTCGTATGTTCCAGCCCCCAGTGTTGTCTACATCAGACTTATCATGGACTGACCTTACGGATTCCTCTGTCCTACAAATGGTCAAAAGAACAGTTCTTATACAAAGCTTGACCAAAATCAACACGAAACTCTAATTTCCAAAAGTTTTCAGTCAAGGTAAATATGTAAACTTTGTTATTATTGGCAACAGAATTTTAACACATTAAGGAAAACAGTTCCACAGCCGTCTTAATTAGGTCCACAAAATAAAGAACTTTACAAAGGCAAATAGTGTGAACTTTTGTACAAATTGAACAGAACATTTCATCTGAATGCTGGAATTGTGCTCATGTGTAGCTACAGCATCCAGGACCTATTCGGGGCGCTAGTTTCAGCCAAAGGTTATTTTTCAATTTTAAGGCAAAATTCAAATAGTACCAAAATAAGATTATTACATCAAAAATTGCATTTTATTTGAGATTTCTTAGTTTTCTGCTGTCTGACAACAAGGAATGTACATGGAAAAAGCCCCACAAAAAGCATTTTGGCGGTAAAATATTTATTTCTGAACAAATTTTAAAAGGTAAGGTATTAGTAAACCACTAAAATACCTGTTCTAATGATGTATAACGCATATTAATAATAAGCACGCTGAGTAATAGATGCAGTGAGCTGATATGATGAAAAAGGTGCATAACCCATGAGAGGAGTTAGCTGCACAATATTTTGAAATAGGGGCACGGACAGACTGACTGATGGAGACTATTTCTATGTCCTCCAATTTTCTTCGAAAAAAAGGCAGAGAACAACAAGAAAATCGGTAGAACCGATGGATGCTCTCCGAAATGTATCCTTAACTTACCATATGGCCTTGTATCACACAACAGTTTTTAATTTGCAGTTCCATTATAAAAAAAATCTAAGTATAAAATTACAAAGGGCAATAACCCTAATTTGAATGAAGACAGAGTTATGGTTTTTGCACTCTGTACTTTCTCTCATTGCCCTCTATTATTGTGTAAAGTTTCATGGCAGTCTCATCGGTAGTTTTGAAGATTTGCTCCGGACAAAGATTCTAAAGTATAACATGCTAATTTGAATGATGACACAAGTTACAGTTATTGCGCTCTGCAATTCCACTACTTGCCCTCTATCATTGTGTGAAGTTTCATTGTAGTCCCATCAGTAGTTTTCAAGATAGGCTCAAGACAAAAGTGTGACGGACGGATAAAGCGGCAACTATATGCTCCCCCGAAAATGTTGGGGAGCTTAAAAATGTCTAACTGGACACTGCAGACATGTGAATGTGAGTAGACAATACCTGAATGAGGGTTGACTGAGGGTACCCTGAAGATACTGTGTATGAGTAGCATGTACCGCAGGCCGTACAGATCTCTTGGACAGACTCGGCGTGGCAAACTTCTCCATGGCAACTGGGTCAAGGGTCATGTTGGAGTCGTTGGACAGCTGGGACCACATACTTCTGATTAACCCGACCACCAACTGCGACCTGCATGGCAACACAACACATTTTCTGTCAGCATCAGACTAATTGCTAAACAAGTGCTATACAGATTTCTGCCACATTCTGTTATTTGATGCTAAATGGATGTCAGAAACAATATAGCCAATGACTACTGGTTGTCCATCACTCGTTCATTCTAAGGCAGTGAAATTAACAACAACCATCCCTAATAACATTCTTCCTACTTTTTATTTATATAGGATTAAAACTAGATATTTTCTCAAAGTTTGAACTTTGCTGAGAAAAGCACACACAAATTTGCCAAATCATGTGACATATTATAAAATACTATGTATACTTCGTTAAAATAGTGCAAAATTCCAATAAATATACAGAAAACATGAATTTAATTTTTTTAATTCAAACAACTGACTTTTTTATTTACAAAAAACGCGTTTAAAATCTTCCTTAATCAAATATTCAACTTCTCACTACTGCCATCAATACACAGATAAGGAACACATTTGTTTTCCTCATTAAGTATAACATGTTAAAGAAACGCGAATATTGATTATGGAATTTACGAAAGTATGTACCATAATCAAGTGATGGATTTGTAAGATATAGGGTTATGACTGAATTGTAAAGCAATTTAGGTTCAAGTATATCACAAAACAATGTTTAATAATGGACATAACGCAAGAATTAAACAATTATTTTTATACATCAGTCATGTTATACCATCATTAAAGTTGGTTAACTTCTAACATTCCACACTCACCTGTGTGGTTTGGTGGTCTCAATCTGGTCATGATACGAGAAGCACAGGGCCCCACCGACGCCGAGTTGTTCACACTGAGACATGAACTCGTTGTCCGTCATACTGACAACCACCTCTATCTTCTGTTTCTGTTGTTCACCGATAGTGAACTTGCTGGGCTGGACAAATACCAGGCCAGATGACATTCTCTGCTTGCAGTTCAGATCTTAACAGACAAAGGGGAATTAAAAGTTTATGTTATATAAATAATTTATTTTACTGGTGGGGCAAAAAAGCAATTCAAACAGAAATACAAGCTATAACTGCCCAAACAGAAAACTGAAAAGAAAACATAAGTTGTTTACTTCTGCTAAATGAGAGGATTACCCCTATTCATTTTGGGGTCAATAGGTCAAGGTCACCATGACTAAAGTTTAATCATGAAAAGAAAATAATTGAAAATTACAAATTAAGTGTGAACTCGGCATCACTAACCTTTATATATGGTAACAGAAACGTTAGCAGCTTTTTCCCCATGATTGTGTATGTAGATTTCCTTGACACGCTCTGTAGTGAGACTGTGAACACCAACACAAGGGAAGCCTCGCACACTCGTGGGCTCCGTGCATTCTTCAGAACACGACAGTTTACTGACACCGCCATAGCCTGTCACTTTTACCTGCAAAATGTTATTGGTGTGTATAATTATGAAACTAGAAATGTGTGATACACACCTTGATGCGATACATAAACCAACAACTAGAAAACACTATAGCTGTCGCCTTTTCAGGGCGACAAATATACCCTTATACCCCTGCTACTAGTCCCCCCATTCCCCACTCTACTGTTTGAGGAAAAAATTGAGTGGAGTGGGATTTTCATGATCAGGTAATGGTGGCCTTAACCTTTGACCTACTGACCTCAAAACCAATAGGGGCATTCTTTTCATCACATGCAGTCCACCTATTAAGTTTCATGAGATTTGCTTCAGGGGGAGGAGTTATGGAGCGGACAAGATTTTTTGCATTGTCGGGTCCTCGTGACCTTGACCTTTGACCTAAAAATCATAAGTGGTTGTCCACTCACAACAGGCAGTTCACAGCCAGATTTGCTACAGGGGGATAGGAGTTATGGAGCGGACAAGGTTTTTCATTATCGGGTCCCGGTGACCTTGACCTTTGACCAACTGACTTCAAAATCAATAGGGGTCGTCCTCTCACCATAGGCAGTTCACCTATAAAGCTTCATGATATTTGCTTTACGGGGACAGGAGTTATGGAGTCCTGATGACCTTGATCTCTGACCTACTGACCTCAAAATCAATAGCGGTCATCCTCTCACCGCAGGCAGTTCACCTATGAAGTTTCATGAGATTTGCTTCAGGGGGTGAGGAGTTATGGAGCGGACAAGGCTGTTCATTATCAGGTTATGGCTAGGCTAGCGCTAGGATTTTAAACCCTTTAGCCAAATCTGGCTAAAGCCCTAAAAATTCCTTTAGCCAGATTAGAAAGTCTTTAGCCAGACTTTTGCCGAGATATTTTTTAACGAATTGGAGGCGCTAAAACTTAGCGTTTGCGTACACATCAACAGTTAGTTAAAAAAGTATGCGTTATTAACTTACATGTATAGGGTATCAATATGTCCACATCATATGCATTCTGCTTTAGTGCTTACAATTACTTAAAATAGTGGAGCTGTAAAATATCCAAAAAGTTTTAAAAATTGTATTTACTTTAATGCTATTTTAATTTTTAAAATTGTCGACTGAAATTTAAAAAAGGACAGAATGAATGCATGCATCATATTATAAGAAAATATAAAAATACAGACTCTTGTCACCATTGATTCGACCATTTAGTATTTTCATTAAATGTATTTCAATATACCTACTAGCATTCATAGAAGTAAAATAAATATATTGAAAAATGTAAGGCTAAGCTGAGGCATATAAAACAAGTTCAACTAACAGGAGTTCCAACTAGAAAGATCGCGGCGCTGCATTGTGAGACAAAATTCAGAAATGCTACATACACTACGAATATCATGCACAGAGTAAGTAATAAAAGCCACTTCATTCTAAAATTGTACCAATATTGTGAGTAAGCGCACCTTTCGTATTTGTTCATGTTGATTGTTCAACCATAACTTATCCCAATTCAGAGACAGCCGATCAAACATCGGTTCACACTTGCCATTGTTCCAGTTTACGCTACCGTGTGTACAACTAATTAGTCTTATCAGTGATCGTAAAGTTCAAAAACACCGACGGCATCTTTACCTTTTTAATTCGTAAGCAAACTTTGTGTTTTGAAAAGCCATTTAAGCCGCTAGAGGGCGCAACGTTATTATCTTTTACCCGGCTCGATAACGCAGTTAAATATGTTGATAATATTGAGCGCGGGGTCACAAACCAGTTGATTGACAGCAAGAGGCGGAACAGTGGGCGGAGTCTATCGCACATCGACAATTTGACCGCGGTCTTCAATAAACACTGCGATAATTAGTTTATCAGTCCAGATAATTGATTGTCGCTAATTAGCTAACAACACCCAGCGGGGTAGTGGCTTATAGACAGTGAAAGACTTTGTGTATTAGAATTCGGGATTTTCCGAGATTGTAGACAAAATCTGTCGGAAATTTGGATTCGCTGATGTCTGGCGAATTTGATATGAATTTCTTGCGATTTTCATTCGCCAGTTCGGGTTTCTTTTCGCCTATGGCGATTTGGCGAATGGTTAACGCGAGCCTAGTATGGTGACCTTGACCTTTGACCTACTGACCTCATAATCAATAGGATTCATCCTCTCATCACAGGCAGTCCACCCATGAAGTTTTATGAGATTTGCTTCAGGGGGAGTGGAGTTATGGAGCGGACAAGGTTGCACCTACAGACAGACAAACGGGCGGACAGGATGAAACCATATACCCCAATAAACTTCATTTAACGAGAGTATAATTACAGTGATGAGGGCTTAGCGGAGACGAAGACGCGTGTTGTAAAAGAGTTACTGTGCAGACAAGGTTTTTCATTATGATTTTAGTGTGTCACACATGTTGGGATCTTTAGTGTCACACATGTTGGGATCCATAACTGTGTGTCAATTCTAATGATTCAGAGCAGACCCAATTTAGTACGACTTCTGAACACAAATAATGACCTTGAAATTTAATGACCAAAGCTCAGAAAGCAAACTCAGAAAAGCAAAAGATAACAACAATAAGGACTTGTCAATCAAGAATTCCAGGTGTGTGTATGTAAATCTTACTGTAAATTTTGTGGAACAGTCGACTGGTCGCATGACAATTTTGCCACAGATTAGTTTTGAAGACGATGGTGAAAACACAACGTAGACTGGTACAACTTCCTCTGGTTGCAGGTGCAACTCCTTCTTCTTACTGCCCACTGAGTTGGGATCTGGGGACTTGGCAAGCTATAGTGCATTGAAAACAAACGTATGGATTACGTGGCCAAACGTGTTTGTATAAACATGATACATTAATAATTGATTATAGCAAAAAGCTACTGTTGTCTGGAATGGCAGACAGATATACTCATGCCGAGACCACGGAAGTGTACTTGTGAAGTGTTATGAGTGTGGGTAAAGAATGGAGTAGGGGTTTCCTGACAGGTACATGGTAACCATGACCCATAAAACGTGCAGGGGTTATCTTCTCACCATGGACAGTCCGCCTGTGAAGTTTCATGTGTGGCTATAAATCTTAAAGAAAAGTTTTTCATTATCCGGTCATCATATTAACCTTGAACCTATTGGCCCCAAAATGTGTAGGGGTTATCCTCTCATCAGCAACAATCTACCTGTAATGTTTCACAATTGCGGCTATCAGTCTTAAGAGTTATAGTGTGAACTAGGTTGTGTCTACAGACTTAATCTATTATACCCCGCCCCCAAGAGAGTATATCGTATATATGTGATTTCAACTCACAAGAATGTCCTCCACACGTACATCAGCGGTCATAGTGACTGGTTCCACACCTTTGTTGATCAGCTGGTACCGCTTCACACTGGAATGTACAAATATTTAGACACTAGGATTATTACTTGAGCAATGTGTACTGGAAGTTTGTATTATCTATAGTGGACATGCTATATCTGCAGGATCTCACAAGAGGCTTTAGCCTAGAGTGTAATGATATGACATACATGTATTCCGAGGAATGCCTGAATGGCCCTCTAATTCATGACTGTAACATAGATGATGATTGTCATTTAGCTATTATAACTCCGACTTTCGAATTTTAGGTGTTACCTTAGCCTTTGAGACTGGAACCTGACATGTCACGATAAGATAAGCATGTGGACAAAAGAAAATCAAAATCCACCTACTGTTTAAGGAGATACGGCGAAGGAACGAAGATACCTAACTTTGATGCCACCACCTCTTCAAGTTCAGAGGCATGAAAAAAGTGACTGATCAACTCTCTGATGTATATTATCTTTAAACAATCTGAATATAATCGACTCACACAGTCTTGCCGAGGGCCACGCCACTGAAGTCTAGATGTACACAATCACACAGTATACTGGGGGCACTGGAAATCCTGTCTTTCACTACCTCTCCGAGAATCTTCAGTTCATACATCGGGCCCTGAGGGTGGATAAACATCAGCAACAACCTGTAGAAGTAAATTTCACATAAAAAAAACACATATAAAAACATCGAAAAAAAATAGATTAAAAGAAGACGATATCAAAACATTTCCTTGGAAAATAGCAAAAGGGGTAGGCCGTAAGTTCTCACTTTAATGTATACTGATACTGAAATCTAAGTCTGGGAGGCCAAAGAAGTAAATGTAGCAACAATTCTTTTAAAGATCTTATAAAGTCAAGTGTAATTCATAAGATGAAGAATTCGAGCAACAACTTACGCCTCATATCTTGGTCTGGACAGATCTTGCGGCATAAACGCTACCCGCAACTCCGCATCCACACCAGGATGAAGCGACACAGATGTTGGTGACACAGAATACACATCCTTGTGTTCCGAGAAACCAAATGATATATTCAGGTTGAGATTTCCAGCATTGTAAACCTTAACTCTAGTCTCCCTGATTTTCTTCGGTGCAGCAGATAACTTGATTGCCTGAATGACAAAAATGATAAATATTGGCTATTATATTAAATACAACTCTTGTCATAATTTGCTGTCAGAGGTAATTCTAAGTTCTAAATCCTTCTTGTTTGCTACATCAAAAACATTTCACACATTCTGTCTGTGAGTCTCAACAAACCGTACTGTAGATATGACTGTAACAATCATTAAATCGTTATTCCAACACAAATGAATATCATAATGAGAAACTAAATAAATGGAGCTATCTATTTCCTAAATCTGTCATGATATCATACCAAATCTGAGTCAGAAATATGTACCAATCTTAAACAGAATATGATTGTGACAAAACTTGTAGTGAGATTTCCAATGTTTAATCTAGAAAAAAAAATTAAAAAAAATCCCCCAAGAACTAGCATCTACATGAAGACGTTTACCTGTAGATTAGATTCGATGTGTAATTTCTGTACTCCTACAAGTGCCTTCATATGCAGTGAGCAAAGTTTGGGTAGTTTAGTGCAGGGTATATCCACTTCTATGTCAATGTTACATGTAAACTCCTCTGGTGGCTGTCTGGCCATGGCTGAAATACATAAAACTTACATCTCTAAGTAGAAGACTAATAAAGAACTGGCTCATGATAGGCTTCTTGTTTTCTTGAGGGCTGGCGTGGCGCAGTCGGTAGCCCGGCGGATTTGTAACCCGAGGCCCCGGGTTCAATCCTTCGTGGTGCCACTCAGTTCCGTCGGTGTGTTCTTGGGCAAGACACTTTTCCTTAGCCCCGTCCGTCGGATGGGGACGTAAACCGGGCGGTCCCGTGTATCGGTCTATCCTCCGAGCACGTTAAAGAACCATAGGAATCTATTCGATAATAAGAGTAGGGCAGGTTCCCGGATTCCTATGTATCCTTCCCCTCTCTCTGGGGCGGCTCTAAATAACCTATACTGTGTTGATGAGCCGTTAAACAACATTCAATTCATGTTTTCTTTTTTTTTTACATGTAGCTCTTCTATTATATCAGTTTTTCCATATAATACTTCTATCGATAACAATATATTATTTTCTCAATCCAAAGTGACCAAGTGTCAGAAAATGAAATGCTACCCAATAAATATCTCAATTAGAACATAAGACATTTTTTTCATGTTGATGTTTTTATATCAAGGTAACTGTTTTAGTCTTAAAAGTAAAGCTTAAATCTTAATTATTCCACTGAAAATAAAATGTTTATGTATTATTTATATGAATAATTTTGGTAGCGATGATATACATATAAAGCATACCTTTGTTGCACTGTTTGTCTGGAGGCCTGCACCAGACCCGGACTTCATGGTAGTTGAATGGCTGGGTAGATCCCGGTAGATTGATGTTTACGATGCTTCTTCCGTGACCCGTGGAAGCTTTATGTTGACCAGAGATGATAGATACGTCAGACATACGGCCCTCAGGCTCAAATGAGAAACAATGCCATGCCTTGTTCTACAATAACAAAAACTCTTTTAACCCCAGTATTTCTATCAGTAAAGTCAATACAAAATATTGCTGAAAATCACACATGCCCTGGATTTTATTATTACAATACCGTGTGTAAAATTGAGTTTGATAAATCAGTTTATTAAGCAGGAACGATTGCGGCCAAGGATAGACGGACAGACTCAAATAATCTTTCATTTACCCGACATAACCTTGTCTCTGTTGAGTATAAAAAGAGATTACCCACCCATCCACACCCCACCGCTGCCTTTGCTTGATAAAGAGAACCTGGCTTCCAACAACTTACTAAAAGGTCAGCGTCATGTAAATGAATCTTTTCATCTCAGCTTGACCCAGCATGACTTACTTAACATATACTCAACAGAATATAAACGTGCAGTCATTTTCACTGAACAAGAACATACAAACTTACGGAAGTAATGGCAAGCCTTAGAGGAACGGTGGCGTGTCCCATGTTGCGTAAACAGATGGTCTTCTCTCTACATGATCCCCACACCATCTCTCCAAAGTCTATAGAGTTACTTTCCTTTTCATCGCATGTCACCTGTGAATGTTTGATGTATTGTGATTCTGATGTATTTATAAGCATGTTATCAATCCAGATTTCAAATACATACCTGTATACTCAGCTGCTATATACAATGGACAATACATTATGATGATTATTGGAAGCGCTACCTAACATCCATTAATAACAAGAAATGTCACCAGTAAGTGACAGATGCTCCCGAAGTTCATTTGACTTCCAAGTGTTACCTAGTGTTACCTTGACTTTTGAGGTTAGAACCTGAATCTTTTGCTTGACACACCTTCTCAGTGACTAACATGTGTGTGAAGTTACATGAAATTCCCTTAAATACTTTCGAAGTTATGGCAGAGACATGACGGTTTCGGATGGACAAAGTTCATTTGACCTTTGACCTGCAAGTGTGACCTTGACCTTTGAGGTAAGGACCTGATGTGCGTGACACCTTCTCACTGTGACTAACATCTGTGTTAAGTTTCATAAAATTCTCTTCAGTACTTTCGATATTATGGATGAGACACGATATTATGGATGAGACACGATTGTTTTGGAGGACTAACGAAGTTAATTTAACCTCCAAGTGTGACTTTGACCTCTGAGGTAAAGGACCTGATTCGTGTGCACGACACACATTCTCATTATGGTTAACATTTGTGTGATGTTTCAAGAAATTCACTTCAGTGCGAAGTATGAATGAGACGATTGATTCGGACGGACAAACAAACTGATGGATGGATGGTGCCATTACTACATACAGTTATGAAAATATAGAACACTTTGTAATAATTATAAAACTTTTTGTGAAAACAATGCATTCCTCTGTCAAAAGCAAAGTCAAGCTATTTCTTCATATCAAATAATCCAAGATTACTACCTTAATCCATGGTTCCTCTGCTATCGCCTGGAATGTCACATTTACAGGTATCGCATTCATGCTCACGTCATCTTTCTTCAAAAACGAGTGAGAAAATACCTGCACATGGGCAACGTATGCTCCAGCAAATTTGGGTAGGAAAATCACCTGTAATTATTCATTATATAAAATCAACTGGATAGAAGTTATCTTTAAAATATGCGTCATCCTTGCTTGCAGTATTTTGTAAGTTATAGGATGGTCTTTGCCAAGTATTAACATGTTTTTAAATGTAAGTAAAGCATTTGAATCTCCTCACTTTCATCCTATAGTTGTGATGGGAAGCATGATCACTACTGTTCTGAACAGTCCTGCCAATCATATTTATTACATTTCCATGAGTGAAAGATTGGGATTTCTCAGTTAATATTCATAATCGCTTAATATTAACTTACTCTGAACACAAAAATAACTGTGACATTGAGGCATGACGTCAGTAAATTGTCGCTGACATTGACGTCATCCGCCGATAACGTTCAATAAAACAAAACAGGTTAAAATCATACATAAAGTGATTTAAAATGTAATAGATTATTAAAATGCTGGGTTCGATTATATGGACATCCTTCACTCGATGGTATGCGTGTTTCATTTTTACACTCATTCGCATCCTCTTGTTCATGAAAAGAACCACATGCCTACCAGGTCGTGAAGGATTTACCTATAATCAAATCCAGCAGTTAAATAATCTCTATATATTATGTTTTCCTCGAAAAAGGCGAGAAAAAACTGGTAGAAAAATGGCCTCTCCTTATGCGCCATGAACAGAGCATACAGTGTGTAAAGATTATCTGCTTTCCCGCTGTTTTGTTTTCTACGTGCCATAAACAATGTATAAACACTGTCTTACATCTATTCCCTCTGTTTTGTAAGGGTCAATGATGACTTTTCTCTGTCGCATCTCGAACGGAAACTTATCCAACTGTGCTGACCTTCCATCGACCTCTAGTGACTTCACCTTATGACAAACAAATAATAAAACACAACTTTGTTTTCAAGAAGTACCATTATATTATGATTTAAAGTTAAACAAACCAGACTAATAAGATAATCACCCATGATACGAAGGTGGTAAAAACAATGGGTTAGCAGAGAAAAAAATTATTTTTTCAAAAAAACGATCAAGCACACAATTGCTTGCAAAATGAAAACAGGCCTAAGATGTATAACTTGTAACAAGTTATTTTTAAATTCGGGAAAAATTATCATACTTTTAGACATTGGAAATGGATCAAATTTTTGGCTTTCGAGAATGGGTAGATTAGAATCTTAATCTGTCAGAGATGCTTCAGTACCTGTATTATACATTCCATCCACCTGTCTGTGGGGTTCTTCAAGCGGAGCACCTCTTTTCTAGATATCCCCACACAGCATGCATCCCTGAACTTGAGAACACCGGGAGCTTCCACCGGACATAGCGAGGTACGAGCTGAAATTACATGGCCGAGAAAATTACATGACAGAGTTAAGTACATGATAGAGTTAAGTACATGACAGAGTAAACTACATATGGCAGAGAAAACTACATGGCAGAACAAGAGCTGTCGGAGAACAGCGCAGCTCGACTATTCGATTTTTCGGAGAATAATAAATTTATAGCTAGTATATACCATCAGAAAACAAGGCTACAACAATGTGGGGTGGGGTTGGGAGCACAACATAAATATGTGTAAGAATTGACCAAAACTACACAGAAATATGTAAAAAAATAAAAAATAAATAAAAAAAATCGAGTTTTGAGTGGGTGTGGGGTGGGGGTGGGAGAGAGGCGGGGGTGGATGGTGGGGGGAGTGAGGGCAACATATATGTGTAAGAAGCTATGTAATAATTCACCAAAACAACACAAAAATATGAAGAAAAAATAAATTAAAAAATCGAGTTTGAGTGGGGATGGGGTAGAGGCGTGGGCTGGGGAGGGCAACATGTGTAAGAATTGACTAAAACAACAAAGAAATATGTAAAAAAAAAAAAAAATCAAGTGGGGGGGGGGGGGGGGGGGGGGGGGGGGGGGGGGCAACATATATGTGTAAGAATTGACAAAAGCAACACAGAAATATGTAAAAAAATATATATATAGTTTCAAGTGGGGGTGGGGGGAGCGGGGGGAGTGAGTTGGGGGGCAGGGTGGGGAGGGTGCAACATATGTGTAGGGGGGGGGGGAGGGGGGGGGGGGGGGGGGCAACATATATGTGTAAAAATTGACAAAAGCAACACAGAAATATGTAAAAAAATATATATATAGTTTCAAGTGGGGGTGGGGGGGAGCGGGGGGAGTGAGTTGGGGGCAGGGTGGGGAGGGTGCAACATATGTGTAAGAATTGACTAAAACAACAAAGAAATATGTAAAAAAAAAAAAAAAAAAAATCTAGTGTGGTGGGGGGGTGGGAGAGGCGGGGATAAGTGGGGTGGGGGAAGGGGGAGGGGGCAACAAGTTTCAAGTGGGGGTGGGGTGTGGGGGAGAGCAGGGGGAGAGGCGGGAGTGGCTTGGGGGCGGGGGGAGGGGGCAACATATATGTGTAAGAATTGACTAAACCAACAAAGAACTAGAAATTGTTATTGTCCATGGGACAAAAACGTATGGCTCCCCCACTCGCCCGAACAGACATAATTGACGACTCTAGGTCCAACTGTTCTTTATTGATCTGAGATCGTTTTGATATTCAATATCCCTGTGACTGTATCTACTATCTGTATCAGTAAGGCCACATAAAAAAATATGTGTTGTTCAAGGAACCCGACCGACCCTATTTTTTTAAAGGGCCGACCCTAAAACTTCTTATGCAAAAATTGAAAAAAAAAAATCAAAAAAAAACATATAAACAAAAAATTAAAATTAAAAATATTTAAAAAAAAAAATATTTAAAAAAAAAAAAAATCAAAAAAAATCTAAATTAAAAAAAATCAAAAATCAATAGGGGTCATCTACTGGTCATGACCAACCATCCTTCCAAGTTTGAGGACCCTAGGTCCAACCATTCTCTAGTTATTGATCGGACATAGTTTCACCGCAACCTTGACCTTTGACCTAGTGACCCCAAAATCAATAGGGTCATCTACTGGTCATGACCAACCATCCTTCCAAGTTTGAGGACCCTAGGTCCAACCATTCTCTAGTTATTGATTGGACATCGTTTCACCGCAACCTTGACCTTTGACCCCAAAATCAATAGGGTCATCTACTTGTCATGACCAACCATCCTTCCAAGTTTGAGGACCCTAGGTCCAACTGTTCTCTAGTTATTGATCGGGCATCGTATTAATAGTCAAGGTCACTACGACCTTGACCTTTGACCTAGTGACCCCTCTACTTGTCATGACTAACCGTAGTTCCAAGTTTGAGGACCCTAGGTCCAACCGTTCTTTAGATACTGATCGGACATCGTTTTGATAGTCAAGGTCACCGCGACCTTGACCTTTGACCTAGTGACCCCAAAATAAATAGGGGTCATCAACTTGTCATGACCAACCATCCTTCCAAGTTTGAGGACCGTAGGTCCAACCATTCTCTAGTTATTGATCGGACATCGTTTGTGACACAGACAGACCTACAGCCTTGACCTAGTGACCCCAAAATCAATAGGGGTCATCTACTTGTCATGACCAACCATCCTTCCAAGTTTGAGGACCCTAGGTCCAACCATTCTCTAGTTATTGATCGGACATCGTTTTGATAGTCAATGTCACCGCAACATTGACCTTGACCTAGTGACCCCAAAATCAATAGGGGTCATCTACTTGTCATGACCAACCATCCTTCCAAGTTTGAGGACCCTAGGTCCAACCATTCTCTAGTTATTGATCGGACATCGTTTTGATAGTCAATGTCACCGTAACATTGACCTTTGACCTAGTGACCCCAAAATCAATAGGGGTCATCTACTTGTCATGACCAACCATCCTTTCAAGTTTGAGGACCCTAGGTCCAACCATTCTCTAGTTATTGATCGGACATCGTTTTGATAGTCAATGTCACCGCAACATTGACCTTTGACCTAGTGACCCCAAAATCAATAGGGGTCATCTACTTGTCATGACCAACCATCCTTCCAAGTTTGAGGACCCTAGGTCCAACCATTCTCTAGTTATTGATCGGACATCGTTTTGATAGTCAATGTCACCGCAACATTGACCTTTGACCTAGTGACCCCAAAATCAATAGGGGTCATCTACTTGAGCTAATAAACTACATATGGTAGAGAAAATAACATATGGCACAGTAAACTACATGGCAGAATAAACTACATATGGCAGAGTAAACTACATATGACACAGTAAAATACATGGCAGAATAAACTACATATGGTAGAGTAAATAACATATGGCATAGTAACCTACAAGGCAAAATAAACTACATGTCAGAGTAAGCTACATATGAAACAGTATAAAACTACATGGCAGAATAAACTACATATGGCACAATAAATTACACGGCAGAATTAACTACAAATGACACAGTAAACTACATGGCATAATAAACTACATATATGTATATATATGGCACAGTAAATTATAGTGCTGGGTATCGTATCCAAAAAACATATCCCGATATATTGCGATACATATCATAATATATTGTCTTGTACAATTGCGTTGATAATTGCAGATGACATAACGTGAATCCATGATGCAATGTTGGTTGTGATTGTGAATGAGAAACATTACGCATGGCAGTTCCGATGTTGACAATGTCTATTTTCTGTTTTGAATTTGTATTCAAAATCGAGTAATGTCTTCACAAGTGAGTTACCAAATGTGTTGTGCTGCCGGAGCAATTACAAAATGCAACATTGCCTAGATCTACTATTGTAGCGCCCTTTTTAAGCCCAAAGTGATCCCAAACACACTTTTTTTGTCTTTTTTTTTTCACATTTCTCAATCACTTGAATCGGCCATGCTGGCCTGAGTGCATGGTACCCAGCATATGTGCACATTACGACAAGCAAACACCACATATTTTTGGAAGTGCGTCAACTTTTAACTATGATGGTGCCCACTTCCCAATATGTGTATTTATGATAGTATTACAAACATGGGAACCATACAAAGTTAAAAATAGATCTTAGTCGCACAATACGATTTACTTTCATAATCAAAACACGTGTAGAGAAAACCCGTACGAACCGGTGCTAAAAAAATATCACGGTACATATTATTTTGAGGTCCGTATCACAATACACCGATAATACCGCGCAGCACTAGTAAATTACATATGGCGGAGTAAATTACAAAGCAGAGTAAACTACATAAATGGCAGAGTAAATTACATATGGCAGAGTAAACTATACAGCAGAATAAACTACATATGACACAGTAAACTATATGGCAGAGTAAACTACATATATGGCACAGTAAATTACATATGGCAGAGTAAACTACATTGCAGAGAATATTACATATGGCAGAATTATCTACCTGGCAGAATAAACTACATATGTCACAGTAAATTACATACATCACACAATAAACTACATGGCAGAATAAACTACATATGACAGAGTAAATTACAAGGCAGAGTAAATGTATGGTAGCTGAACACTTTGGCAGTAATAAATTCCACCACAGGGTCCACGTCCTTCAATACGGGGGGGAAAAAAGCGCGATTTTCGAGATAAAGGGGGTAAAAAATAGTGCGATTTTGAGATATAGAGGGAACAGTGTATTAGCAAAGATTTGGGTGTGCAAATATCAGGGCTTCCGTTAACGGGCGTACGGCCATAAATTACGTCCAAAAAGCGTAGTTGTACAGCGTAAATTAACATCAAAGGCGCGATTCTTTACTATGGACGTCCCATAATCTGGAAATTACGATTATAGCCCCGCCCATCTAATCTAATTTCATTTGAGACTGCCGACGTAACAAGTTGTAGAGCAATTAAAACTCAGTGGAGCCTGTAATTAACAGGTAAAACCGGTTTTGTCCAGTTTTTATCAAGGGTCACACGCGTTAGATAATTGGCCTGGTCGCGCATTTCACAAAATGAAAGTAGCAGTATAATCTCGATGCCAAACTGCTTAATTTATTAACATTGACCACAAAGTTGAAACTCCTTACACAAAAGATTATACCTTTTAGGCTATTTCTTTTATATCTTTGTGTCATTTTTCTATGTATTTATCAAAGTTACAAATAGAAACGAATTACTGATAGACAAACAATATTTAATAATCTTTAACCTAGGGGAAAGAACTCTTCGTGAATGGAGACTAAACACGGAAGTGAAATTATCACTGGCAAAAACAATCGATTGCTTTGATAATAAATTAAAGAATCTGTTACATTTATTCCTACACTTGACAGTTTTACATACCTTTCATTAATGTATGCCAATTTAAAAGCTTTCCTGGACTGATAAATTGAAAACTGTTTGCAAAATGTAATTCACTGTATAAAACTTGCGGGTGGGGTATGGCACGCAAAGGCAAATTAAGTATTTTTAGTTTGAAACTGTTTATATAATGATGTCATCAAATATTTTCTTTTATAGATGATTATAAATATCCTTTTTTTCTTTTTAACAATTTAGATGTGTTGTTTCCCTCACCACCACGCGGAATCACTGACTCAAAGACTGAGTATGAATGCCATTCTCAAACACTGGAACTTCCTAAATTTTCCCCATGAACTTCCAAATTTGATATACAGGAAGTTCGAACTTCCTAAATTTGAACCTTAGTGGAAGCCCTGAAATATGCAAGTACATTTCAGATGAACTGCCTTCTATAAATGTATCTCAAACATAACAATGATGAGAAAGTAAGAGGGGACAATGATGTTAAGCAAAACAAAAGTTCTCTCAGCCAAAGAGGGGAAAAAAGTAGGCTATTTCGCTAGGGGAAGGGGCCGAATATCGGCCTCTGTTTATAAAGGAAAAAACCCTGCACCAACATTAGAAAATCTTCCAATTGTTTGATATGACAGAATTAATAGGCTCCACAATATTTCAACAGAACTTATATGTTAACAAGTTCTTTACTTTTTGTATCTAAAATCGTACAATATTTGTTATCAAAAGTTGTTACACTAAAAGTGATAATATTCTTCATACAGATACAAATGCTTCTATTACCTGGTGTTTGGTCGGGGAGATGATTGGCAAGATTTACGTCGGTCACCGACAAGTGACCCGTTGACAGTTGTGACTGATTGTAATATGGCGTCGACATCGTAGTCTGGGCAAACGTGGAGGTAGGGTACTGGTTAAACACTTCCCCAGACTGTGGAAATGGCGTGGAATGAGCAGATGGCGGTTGACGCCTAAATGAATCGTGGTTTGGCACAGTCGAGTTCATTTCAACGAATGAATCTGGCACATTGTTTGATGAATAAATCCTGTCCATAACTTCAGTATTAAAATCCCGTTTCAGGTTTTCTTGAGCAAATTCGGTCTGCATTAAGGAGGTTTTAGTCAACAGATGCAATTTATCTGTATGAGTGGGTTTAGTATTTGGAAGTAGATTATGTTTGAAACTAGACACTGGCAACTTGGGAGGTATATCGGAGTAATTTGTGTTCAGTCTCTCTGAAGAAATACTCAAAGTTTTTTCTTGACTGTTAGAACCCTCATTTCTGAGCAATATATTTTGATTTGAGTCTGTAGTAACGTCTTGTTGGATAATATCTGGTTGAAGACCCACACTCTTATTTAAAACCACAGATGTTTGTGTCCAACTTTCATGCCTTCTAAAGTTGGAAGCAGTCTGGGTCTCTACATTTTTTTGATCGTCTTTAGTGTCTACGACCTGTGTTTCTGTCTTAGTCTGTCTGACAGGAACATGGCTTACTGAGGTGTTTCTGGTCACTGGACTCAGACTCTGAGATGGTTTGAGATTCTGCGGAAGGTTTTGCTTATGTGGATTAGGCATGGACATGTGTCTTTCATGAGCACTAATATCACTTGTATACCCTTCAGTTCTGTTTTTTGAAATACTGTCCTTTTTTGTTTCTCGCAAACTCTGTCCATGTCTTTGTGCGCCCCTAAGCATGTCAAACCCTCGAGATTCAGCAAGACCAACGTCTTCGACGCCGGCTACATCCTCTCTAGACATACCTTTATGCCCCATGTGTGAATAGTCAGATCGTTCACTATACTCAGTTCCATCAGGGATATGATGGCCTGGCATATAACCATGATCCATGTCGCTAGAATTTAATCGAGATATTTCACTATCAAACTTTTTATTCTCTCGCACAGCAGGAGCAGTTTTTGAAAATTCCCTATTGTTACTCGAGTTGTTTCTGTATTCGTCAGTATTTGGCAATTCTCTACTTTTCCTATGTCTATAATCCGACGTATTGGCCATTCTCATGTCTGCCCTATCTTCCATGAAGCTGTCCTCAGGTTTTCTAGAGACAGGTGGAGAATGTGGGACAGACAAGACGTTCTGTGGTCTGACATCTGCGCTTCTATCCTCCCCATCAGGTGGGGGAGTGTTCTCTCTGTCCTCACGTAAAAGGTCTTGATGTGATCGTTGTGAGTTCCCTGCCGTATCTGGCAAGCTGTACTGTAACTTGAGATTCTGTCTTAACTCCTCACCCAGCCGTGAACCGAGATCTTTTTTAATGGAATTCAGATGATCAGAAAATTTAAAATCCTCCAATCTCTCAAGAAGACCACTTGTGTTGCCACAATAGTTTGAAACATTTGGTGATGACCAAATATCCTCGCTCAGTTCATCTTGGGTTGATGCTTTTGGGGAAACATTTTGGTCTTGCTCATTGTTTGTATAATTTTCCATTTCTTTTCTCCTCATGGAGTCTCTCAGAGATTCGGCAACTGAGCTACCTTTGAAACCAGAATCTGTCCGAGAACTGGACGTCTCTTTTCGTAATCCATCGCTTTTCAGTAATAAATTCTCCGAATCACCAACTTTTGGAAAACTTCGGTTCTGACTGGATCCCTTCTTGATAGGAAGCTTTGAAGATTTCTGCGGGGTTGCGTTATTTACTGAAGCTACGGTGTTACTGGCACTGGGTATAGTCGACTCCATATGCTTGGATTTTGATTTCAGAGAATGCATATTGAGTAACCGCTCCGTTCTGGCCTTGGGGTCCTGAGGCTGCTTCAGAAGCATGCTGAGTTCACCCATACTGAGCTTGGCTGTAACAGAAATAAGGAGACTCAGTCATTGATAACCACCACTGCTGCCTTACTAGATGGCAGGAAGAATGATAATAATTAAATCTACACATAGACAAATGAGGCAATTTCCATAAGGATATTTGGCTCGGGATTGAAGTTATGCTCTGGAGACGAGATTTAAATAAAATGTCAGTCTTGTTTACATGTAAATGCAATTCATCCATATAAAAATGCCCTGTATAGAATATTCTAACACGACCTCCGAAGTCTTTCATATACACAAAGAAGAGAGACAGATGTATGTTATTCTACGATAAAATACAGCTGTTCCATTAATTCCCCGCGTATATTTCATCCATTGGAAGCCTCACGTTACATGACGTCACTTGGTAAATATACGTCACGAAGACAAACTCAACAGTAATTTTAATGAAATGTTAATTACAATAAACTTGCCATTCTCCCAAGCCGTACACACCCCCGATATAAACCCATCATATGCATCAGTGCATATAACATTAATAAGCATCTTGAACAAGCTGAGAACGTTTGACGTCCTACAGCGCAATCTATATGACGTAAGCAATGACTTAATTGTTTGACTACTAGTGTATTGAAACGCAGAACTTTGCATACGGGGGCGCCCAATGGAACAGCCTGTAAACATACCTTGACCTCCGAGATAATATATAGAGCCCCAACAATAGCGTAAACAAGGGGGTAACTGTTGTGTTAGAATCAAAATAATAAATACCTACCTGTATTTTATCGGTGAATAAAACACTGTTAGTCGTTCGGATGCGAGTAATTAAATCACTCGTGCTAACGCACTCGTGATTTAATTACTACGCATCCGAACTCCGAACTGTGTTTTATTCACCGATAAAACACAGGTACATATTTATTATTTCTTAAATACAGGCACAATTATGCCTCTATCTGCAAGTTTATTCAGCTTCAACGATTTTCTTATAAGTTTTCAAGAAACATGCTCCAGAAACAAATATTTTGATAAATTAACCTCATTTCCACGGAATCCAATGCGATAAATACTTATATTAGACAAAATTAACCTTCTGTATATCAGAACCATAAGACCACCAGCTAGATATGTGCAGCAAGTTTAAAGAAGATAACTTTAAATAGTTTTGTAATATAAAACTGACTAGAACATGTAGGAACACTCGGTTAAAGTTTTATGAAAAGGGACATAACTCTGCCAAAATGGAAGTCTGAGTTATTGGACATGTTTAACGACATTCTTTGAGGTTGTGAAGTTTTATGAACATAGGTCAAATGCTTTTCAAGTTGTGGCCAAAGTTAGGTTGCAGGTTAAAAAATGTAATGGACAACGACGACGGATAAAGTGATTCCTAAGTGCCTGCCATGCTAGTTTTTAAATTCATGCTTGGTTGAATTTAACATAACAGCAGAAAACAGCAATGTAAGCATTTATCCTAAGAAAAGTAAATAATTCATAACTGAAGCTACACGAGTGATAACTACACATACTGGAATCTCTAGGTGAAGTGCCAGATTTCTTGAAACTTTGCAGACCGAGTGCCTCCAGATCCAGGGTACTGACTTGCAATGTCTTGTTTGTGGGCGTTTGTAATAGAGAGTCCATAGTGAGTGTAGTGTCGACAACGTCCTCACTCTTTGTTCTAGTGGGGGTACCTGTAGAGTAGTCCAAAGAACAATAGGCCTTGAATGAAGATGGATGATTTTATGTCAGTAACAAGCATTATCTGCTAATTATTATTAAAAAATAAATCCACGTCTGTAGTAACTAATATCCCATAACATAATTATTCGTTTAACAGTATGTGCATTTCATTTTTTCACTCAACACTGTCCGTCTGCATTTACAATGCTATTTTTTCTCTGTATTTTGGGAGCATAACCCATACCGTCACAAATAGGATTTTAGCGAGATTTTTCATAAAATTGGGATAATATAGTTACACATTCATTTCATAATTGTATCTTTAATACTGTTTACAGTACACCATGGTCTGGTTGGTTACAGAGGCCTTACAAGCCTTTCACACTCAATGTGTCACATTTTCGATACTTCGTTAATTGGTGTTTTTCCTCAAAATTGGGAAAAAAATGTTTTGGCATTGTGAATATAACCGAATAACGACTATAAAAACAGGTAAAAAAACTCTGAATACTCACCACTCCCATACTGGCCGACCCCGGACGTGCGTTCAGCTTCAAACACGTCCTCCTCCTGCACCTCTATGAGACGGGCTGGACGGGACTTCTCTTTAGGTGGAGACATAATGTCCATTCCGAAGTCAGGCTATACGAAATGGAAAGAAAATGGAATAAGGGGATTTAACACGTTTAATAGGTCTGATATACCACTTCTATATAGAGGCCACTATAGTTTCATATCCACTATACTTTCCCTATACTTTCATATCCTATTCATTTATATATACTGAGGGAAAAAAGTTTAGCAAGTTTTTGTTGCACCTTTGAAATAATACATTTTTGGTTGTAAAACCAAGCAACTACTGCCATAGACACAATATTTTATTAAACACACATCAATAACAGTCGAACATCTTACGAATAAACGAACGTAAAGTCAAGCCTGTAAAGTCCCAAAATGTCAGTATATCTTGTATACAGTATTATTTCATCTAAAAAAACTTGCTAAACTTTTTCCCTCAGTATATATACATCCACAGTGTAAACTTCTACAAACATGTTCTTTAATGGATAGATTTTCATCTTCATCCTGAGCTCCAGATAAGCTCTCAAGTTTTTTTTACTCTACTTAAGTGTGCCAAATGGGTTAATACAAATTTGAGTAAATAATTGTCTTTACCCCACCCATTTATTTTCAATTAGGTAATTTTTTAGTTTCTCATTATATTGTAATATTCCAAGAAAATTTCTGATTTCAATCATTGTAAAACCTGATACCATCTTGTTTTCCTTGTATAAACCCTTCAAAGCACCCTTTTAAAAATAACGCACTAAGATGCTCTGAACAATATCATTGGTATTCATACTTCCACGACTTTTGAACATTTCAAAATACCCAGTGTTTCTATGCCATTGTTATTGTATACCTTAGTTCTGGAAAACAAAGCATCAAACATGAATGGTTACTGGACTAGTTTAAATTATTTAAATGCGATAACCTGTTAAGAATTACCTATTAAATGTTTCAATTTTACAATATGCAAACGTCTTAAGCCGAAATTAAGGTTTTATTTCATACCCCAGTCAACCCCATTTTCGCTTCTTGGAGAAGCGGTTGGATGGGGTATGAAAGTTAATACTCGGACCACGTAATGTGCATAAAGTAAAGTACAGTCCACCTGCTGTTTACAAAACCTGCTCGACAACCTTTTCTGAAAATGTGTACACTAATTTTTCCAGCAATAGCTTCAATAGGATTTCTTTTTACACTTGATTTGTTATTTTTTATTTGTTTGCGTTTTTCATTATTTTAATTGCATTTTTACACCGCAATGGATGCACAGCTTAACTAGGGCTTTGACCCCTCTTGCAAAAGTTCTTAATAGACTTATTTCAAAGTACATAACAACTGGAAAACCAAGAACCGATATGACTTACTCTGGAGGCGTTTTCATCCCCATCGAGGGATCCCAGAGCCTCGGTCCGACCCCGCATGTAAGATCCGACAGAAATCCTCACACAAACTTTCTCCTCGTCCTGTGTATCCTCCATCCAGGACGGCCGAGCCACGGACATGATGCTCCGGTGCATCCACGAGTCATTGGGGGACCCTGTGTCGGCCATTGCATCATCCTGTAATGGAAGTAATCCGTAAGCGAAAGGTTACCATGCATACTCTATACCCACTTTAAACCCTCTCCCTACTCCCAATAAATGTGCCCACATTTTTCTAAAGAAAAACGAACTCATAAGTAGGTTATTATTACATTCTGTTTATAAGGAACTATAAGTTTACAGTTAAAATATGTTTATTATGCAAAATATGCCAGATTTATAATGTTCATCGTTTCGATGTCTTGCTGAGGACATCTGCCATATTACAAATTGTATGATGTATATTTCATGACCCCCTTGACATATAATGACCTGTCTGATGTATATTTCATGATCCCCCTGACATATACTGACCTATCTTGACGTATATTTCATGATCCCCCTGACATACACTGACCTGTCCGACTTATATTTCATGATCCCCCTGACATATACCGACCTGCATGACGTATATTTCATGATCCCCTCGACATATACCGACCTGTATGATGTATATTTCATGATCCCCATGACATACTCTGACCTGTCTGATGATATTTCATGATCCCCCTGACATATACTGACCTATATGATGTATATTTCATGATCCCCCTGACATACTCTGACCTGTCTGATAATATTTCATGATCCCCCTGACATATACTGACCTGTATGATGTATATTTCATGATCCCCCTGACATACTCTGACCTGTCTGATGATATGTCATGATTCCCCTGACATATACTGACCTGCATGACGTATATTTCATGATTCCCCTGACATATACTGACCTGCATGACGTATATTTCATGATTCCCCTGACATATACTGACCTGTATGATGTATATTTCATGATCCCCCTGACATACTCTGACCTGTCTGATGATATTTCATGATCCCCCTGACATATACTGACCTATATTATGTATATTTCATGATCGCCCTGACATACTCTGACCTGTCGGATGTATATTTCATGATCGCCCTGACATATACTGACCTGTCTGATGTATATTTCATGATCCCCCTGACATATACTGACCTGTTTGAAGTATATTTCATGATTCCCCTGACATATACTGACCTGTCTGATGATATTTCATGATTCCCCTGACATATACTGACCTGTTTGACGCATATTTCATGATCACCCTGACATATACTGACCTGTCTGTCGTATATTTTATGATCCCCGACATATACTGACCTGTCTGATGACATTTTCATGCTCAAACTCTTCTTCATCTGCATCCAACATGGCCAGAGCATCGTCTGCAATGTTACAAATATACCACTATACTATATCTCAGCTTGATCCGAACAAGATAGACAACAGATTCTTACTTTGCTTGGAGGATATCATTGGTAAACAAGATAAGAGGAGTGAATTAAGACAGCAACTAATGCCCCTTAGTCCGGAATTATATCACAGGGAGGGTGGCTGAGTCCACTGTTTTCCCAGGCAATAATCAATTTGTCTAATTCCCATGTTTTATAACATCCACCCTGCGGCCCCATGGGTGACAATTTTATCATCACTGTCACTAAATAACTCTTTTTTTTATCACATAACTTGCGGTGTGGGCATGGAATAACACCATTCTATATTTTCGATATACCACTAGTTAAATAAGTATGCAAATAAGCCTAATAGACGCTGTCAAAAAATCAATAATGGCTATGATCCAATTCCCACGGTTTATGTCGGTTTCGCGTGTTAAAGTGACAGGCAAAATGCAATAAAAGTAGATATGTGAGTTATGTGATAAATAGAATCTAACATTCGTTCTCATTCATTATTGAATTTATTAAACTCGTTAGCGAAAATGATATAATGCTCCTCAAGAGCCTCGCATTATATCATTTTGCCAATCGTTTAATAAATTCAATAATGAATGAGTACTCATGTAAGATCCTCTATATCAAGAATCATTTACCACTATGTGCCTACATCGGTATCTGTGAAGATAACGTTATAAATCCCGAATTTAAAAATTCAAATGTCACCATGTGCCATTTTGGGTTACACATCAGATTAGCTTATTTCTCTTCACAGACTAACTGTGGAGAGAGCTTAAAAACAGAACATAAAAAGTGTGTTAACCCAATTAATATATAGAAAGGTTACAATAAAATAATCAGTAAATCAACTGAACTATTTGTGACTTTAACAGCACTACTCGTCGGGGGCTACTTTCAGTCACTTATGTAAACATAAACTTATTTTTCAGACAAATATATGTATCTTGACAATTTTTTCTCTATTTTCTATTAGGTTACCTCTTTCTGGAAATTTGATATCAAAGAATTTTGTTTTTTTATAAATTATCGAAGTGGCACGCGTAGACTAAAACTGAGAAATCATTTTGTTTACAAGCCCAGTTTCTGTCATGTATTTTATCGAGTGAAAGATTCAACTAGGTCAAGATACAGTATACTTTTATGAATTAGAAACTTGTTTGCAAGTCTATTCACATTTCATTGTAAAAATGGTACGTTTGCATTGTTCCATCAGTCACCTCGATCGCTATAACAATGCGCCTGGTAACGTCAATGTAAAATGTTCAGCGATGACAATTTACAATGTATCGATGGGTAAGTCTGTGTAAATCAAACAGATACATGTTGTACGAGTTGCTTCTCTTTGGTTAAAATATATAATCACGGTATATTTTAACTGCGTCCACTGAAGAGTGATAAAAATATGATGTCATCAGAGTGTTATTTTTTTAATAGTTTATTATGCGGCAGTTTCTTCTGTTTCCAATCTTCAGTTCTAAACGTCTGACAATAAGTGACATGGCGTAAGTAATTTACCGTTTAAAAACAGTTTTTAAATGAGAATGACGGAAACTGGGCTTGGACGGAAACTGGCCTCTAATGAGCATGTCTCCGAACCTTTTGCTTCAACTATATTTTTAGTAAAATTACGTACTATTTCCAAAGAATTCTCCATCTGGTATGGTAAGGTCCATTTCTGTGGTCCCACCCATACTGGGGACCCTCTTCAGCCCTTGTCTCTGTTCCTCGGCATTCTCTGTGAGGGACATCCTTAAGGCTAGGTCTACGTATTCTGACCTGTCCGACTTGGCTGAACTGGCACCACTCGATCCCCCAGTACCCAGACCACTGGCAGACTGGTTACCAGACTGGGGCAGTTTGGGCTTAACTGAAAATGTATAGTAAATATTACAATTAGAATAACAACCACACAAATTTATATGGAACCTTTAATTAGGGCATAAAACTAAAGGGATTTTATACAGTCAACCAACTTCACATGCATTTAGTTAAGTGATGTTCATTTGAGCCTGTTACAGGTAAACTTACCCACAGACTTGGTAAAGCTAGACATGTTTACTGCCTTGGGAGCAGGCATGGATGGCCTCTTGAACACGTCGGTATCTTTGAGGTGAGAAGTGCTGCGCTGGCTGGGCTGATTGTGGTCCGACCCTGCTGATGAGTATCCAGACACACTGCTAGAGGGGCTCCCTTGGGTACCGGATATGGGACCACCACTAGTTCTGATGAAAAAGTAACAAGTAACAATAGTATAAACAACAGAATATTGTACCTATTCTGACTAGTATAGTTCACACATGTTAGAAGATATTTCTGTTATAAATCATTCAACTATAAGAAATACAGCAAAATAGATATAGGTTATGCATGTTTATAACGTCAAATAATTTTTCATAAGGAATTGTTCTCAAAATTGTTCTCATTAAACGACTGATATTCCATCACTTTCATTACAGTAACCACAGCTAACACATATCTGAACGTACTAACATTTAAGGCACTGTTTTCTTACCACAGCAAACACATACCTTGAAGGACTACCAGAAGCGGCGCTCCTCCTGCCCAAACTGCCACTAGCTCTGCCCTCCCGACTTTGTCTCGCATACTCCGCCATTTCTGGAAAGGAAGGACTGGTTCCCTGTTGGGGACTTGTCCTAGACTGGTTACCCAGACTGCTGTGTTTACTTCCTAGACTGGTTGCAATACTGCCCTCCAACTGGGCCCATATATCATCTCCTGGAGAAACAAAATCAAAGGTCTTAAGGTGCTTGCATGCATGTATGGCATTTAACAACCTTTCAGTCCTATCTAGACAGTTTCTACCTGAAGCAGTGAGCTCAAGGCTCAACTTTATAGTGTTGCCACATTGGTATATTACACCATAAACACATGAAATGATACTACACCCCGTCACATTATACTGACGCAGTCCTAGAACTACCCTTTATATGCTGAACGTCAAGCAAGGGAATTGAATTGAATTGAATGTTGTTTAACAGTTCATCAACACAGTATAGGTTATTTAGAGCCGCCCGAGAGAGACGGAAGGATACATAGGAATCCGGGAACCTGTCCTACTCTTATTATCGAATAGATTCCTATGGTTCTTTTAAGTGCTCGGAGGATAGACCGATACACGGGACCGCCCGGTTTACGTCCCCATCCGACGGATGAGGCTGAGGGAAAGTGTCTTGCCCAAGAACACACCGACGGAACTCAGTGGCACCACGGAGGATTGAACCCGGGGCCTCCGGTTACAAATCCGCCGCGCTACCGACTGCGCCACGCCAGCCCTCGTCAAGCAAGGGACTAATAGTACCGTTTTTATGAAGTTTTTGGTATAACATGCTGGGGATTGAACTCACACCTCCCGCATGCGAGGCGGACACAACAGAACCATAATTACATAAATGAACTAGATTGTTTCCTGATGTTGTTGGCTTTCTCTAGATATCAGTCTGCTGTATCAAACAAAGTGTACTACTTTTTGGTTTAGAGATGAATGTCGTGTTCATGTGTTGTCTGGTGGATCTGCGTGTAAAACCAATAGGTGTATATCCACCAAAAAAGCTAAAAAATCACCGACAGTTATTAATATCCCTGGAAAACATTGTTAATTTTTCGACTAGTTCTGGTAGTAGTACTGCCAGCACAAGTGTTAGTATTCTGCTTGTACTACCAATGAAAATAAGTTGAAAGCAACAAGTTGTAGGAATGAAGTATTGACATGTTTTATAAAATACAAAGATAGACGTGTTCAACTTTACCCTGATACAGGAAGTATACAAAAACTATTTCTTACCTGCTTCGTGTCCGTCAGTTCTGCGCATGCCAGGACTACTGAAACTATCCCCAACCTCCATGTTGAAACGCTGACCACTCTCATCACCGAATGCTGGGTTAGATGAGGTATCGGGCTGGGATGAGTTTAAACCAAATGATCCAAATGAAGAGGCCATCACATCAAACGGGTTAGAGCCCTTAACCTGAAATACAAAAAATGTGATGAGGCTTTTCAATTGTCATGAATGCTGTCTACAACTGGTCTGGTAAGCTGTTCCATATAGGTATCTGAAGAAGGTTCACGTTTTTATCTACAATATAATTATAATATTATACTCTTATTAAAGTATCTACATTTATACCATCAATTGTCTAATGCTGAAACTGATGCCATCAAAGCTACATTTTAGCAAATTTGATTTTATAGCATTATGGACTAGCATTTTAACTGGATAAAATGTCCATGGGACACTGATGCCACAAAATACTTATATTCTATCAATCAAAAGGGTCCCTCGGCAAGAAACTTATACATTTCTTTTTTATACTTACATTAAGGGCTGACAAATCATCAGCATTGAATCCTGATGCCTCCAACCGGTTACCGGGGTCGAAGTCTAGGTCTGTCCCACTCTGATGCTGGCTAGACAGAAAGTCATCGATGTTGAAGTTTTCTGTTTCTGTGTCATCCACCGGACTGATGGGGGCAAGATATTGTGAGTGGAGACGAGTGTCGTCTGTGTCTGGGTTGTTGCGTGCAGACTGCTGCAATACAGGACCAATCAGTGTTACAGGTCCCATAATGTGTTTTATTATAAGTACTATATTGAAATTGTAAATCAGTCTAGGAGTCAAAATCTAAAAGCCGTTACAATAGTTACAATAACGAATGGTTCTATTTTTCTGATTCAAAATTAGACATTCAAATTCCCAGAGAAACGATTCAATCAGCATAAATATCATGCACGCAAAATAAACGCTCAGCAAAACTTACATCATATCTGCTGTATCTCATATCGGAGAGTAAGTCATCACCCATTGGTCGGATCCTCTGTTCCTGAAACAGAAAAGTCACGGTCAACCAGTCTCAACATAATGTTTCATATCCACGTGTAAGTTATCAGCATGACTTTCCGGAGAACTATCTTCATAAGAATAATTTTCAGATGTATATTAAAGTGTAAGAATCTATGACAAGAGTCAATTTCTTGCTCGAAAACGAACGTGTGCACAATTCTGCTGATTGGGATTACCCTACCATAATTCAAGGAATATAATTTACCTATAATTTCATAGGCTTTGACTCATCAACCATTATTAAGGGCCGATCCCATAAAAGGCAGAGGGCACAACAATCCTGGATCATTCGAATCATACCCTTCATTAACAAGCCTGGTGGATACACCCAGATTTCCCTATCCGATGGAACAGATTATTTGTTAAATGGCTCATCAAAGCATTAGTATGGTTTATATTAAGAGCGAGGGAGAGAGAGGGTATAGCTGAATCCATGACCACAATACTTTATCACAATAAATCCTCTGGTCTATTACATGCCTGGTAGATAGACTGCAGCACAGAAGAATGCCAGGTTAAAACCCTATCAGACTGACAAAGCAATAGATGTAAAGGTAGCATCATATCACAAACACCCGTGTTTTGGTAACAAGGCCAGCACCAGCACCCCAACCAAGGTTCCATTCCTTCAACTGTAATGTGTGCGCAGTAGGGCTGGGAAAAATACACTAGATGGCAAATACGATTCGTATCTCGAATATGGGGTAACAAAAATGATTAACTGAACTGAAT
The DNA here is from genome assembly GCA_037043455.1 of Cyrtodaria siliqua. Taxonomy (NCBI): domain Eukaryota; kingdom Metazoa; phylum Mollusca; class Bivalvia; order Adapedonta; family Hiatellidae; genus Cyrtodaria; species Cyrtodaria siliqua. The sequence continues at coordinate 48,024 of JAWPHD010012677.1, forward strand.
GTTGTTTAACGGCTCATCAACACAATAAAGGTTATTTAGAGCCGCCCCAGAGAGAGGGGAAGGATACATAGGAATCCGGGAACCTGCCCTACTCTTATTATCGAATAGATTCCCATGGTTCTTTAACGTGCTCGGATGATAGACCGATGCACGGGACCGCCCGGTTTACGTCCCCATCCGACGGACAAGGCTAAGAGAAAGAGTCTTGCCCAAGAACACACCGACGGAACTCAGTGGCACCATGGAGGACTGAACCCGGGGCCTCCGGTTACAAATCCGCCACGCTACTGACTGCGCCACGCCAGCCCAAATATGAATAAATATTCACGAATACAAAAATCACATCAGTAATTACCATTACCAGTCAATGACAGTGCCGTTAAGTGCCTTGTGTTTCAATGCAATAATGGTTTCTCTATTTTGATGGTTTGCATTTATAACAGTCTATAAACAAAGAAAACATGCTACAACAGTGCATCTTTTATTGAAATAAACTATTAAATTAAATCACTAAATAGTCATCAACTTAAATAAATTACAGATTTAGAGTTATTTAATATTTCAAGTTAACGTGTACTAAAAAACAGAACTGCCTTATTTGTTTAATATCTGAACAAGCAGGTGCGTTTTAGTGGAGGAAACTTCAATTGCTAACTTGAATCATGTCACTTCACTTTGTACTCACAAACTTCACACACTGTTAAGTTTCTGCATACTTTTGGAGGCTTATCCCCTTTATAATACTTGGTAAACACCCAAAATATTTGGCTGGATAGTCTACAATACCCAAACTAACCTAGCCATTCAGAAATGTGTGTATTGGATGTTTATACTATGGCTCTTACATGACACAACTATAATTTTGCAGAAATCAAATAAAGACCGTAGCTAGCTGTTTACAAAACATATGGCATACATAAATAGTGATTTTAATTATTAAATAAAAAGCAGACATTACGAGTTTTAGTTTTGATAATAAAATTACTTTTCGTTGAGGGTACTTTGTACTGGGATTACAGATTGGACGCCGCAAAATATACGTGTGCATTTTTGCACTTCCTGTTTTGCGATGATTTTTTGCTTTGATTTTAAACATTAAATATTGAACAAATCGATCATTATGGCTTCCGAGAACTTTTGATTTGACCGTAGATGTATTGTACATATTCGGTTCAGAGGGTGGTGAATATGAATACGTATTTGTTTAAGAAAAATACTCGATATACCGAATATTCGAGCGTATCGTTAAAGCCCTAGTGTGCAGAATGTCTTTTTTAGTCACCAACTTACTTGTTGATCCCTGGACTGTGATTGGTGTGTTGATGGTATATTGACATGGTAACCGGTGCTGCTATGGCGACTATTATCTGTCATGTTTGACCTCCTTCCATCATCACTAGGTATACAAGCATCTTATATTATTTGCCATATATCAATGATGAGATCCATAAATGTTAATGGTCATGCACAACAAAGAATGGCGAGACTTGCCGAGCTATTCCATGTTTTCGTTCGGAACCTAATTACATTTATCCTGTAGATTATCTGTATAGATAAGTGCACCTCCGTGATCGAGGGGTTTGTGTTGTAAACCTTCTCGCCTCTCACTAATGCGGGTTCGAAAGTGTCCATTCTTACGGATGGCCGGAGGTATACAGTACTGGTTCTACCCAGAAAAAATGGGGTGGTCTGCCTCTTCCACAAAAAAATCGACTGTCATATATGGGGTAAAATGTGCTAAAAATGCTGTAAAACATCATTCAAACGAACTGTTTAGTTAAGTTGATCTATTAAACTGAATGTTACGCACATTGTTTTTTCGTCATGATGTTTGATTATGTCAGATAACATTACATACAATGAACGCCGAGGTATTCTGCCTGCTTTTGCTTAATATCAGTCACTGCCAAATTAGGCAATATATATTATATATCCAGGGTTCGACATAACTTTTTTGCTTTGGAATCCCACAGGAATCCCTACCTTTTAAATCTGGGTGCCCTCCTGATAATCAGGGATCCCGCTTGAGTTATAAATAAAACAAAGCAAACCGCCAAATTAGGTTGAATCGGTCAAGAGCATGATCGAGTTGAAGGCGATTGGTAAAAGACGCTTCTTCACCCGCCAGTAGTCATTTCTGCTGGGCAATCTCATGATCCCCATTAGAAAACATAAGCCAAGGAATGCCTTCAAGCAGGGACCATCAACAGGGGACCACTCTGGTGCGAACGGGGGTGGGGGATTTTTCGTCCTTTCCTGGGTGGCATATCAGTTGGTTTCAGTAACCAAAAAATCCCATAGGTCATCATCCCATATCAAACCAAAAGAATCACGGGGGAAAAGCTTCCTCTGGGTGCTGCACTGTTGCACCCCCCTCACCCGTATAGGGCCGTGTCTGGCGACGTTGAAAGTCATCCCGAACCCATCCACCTTGGAAACCTTCGAATTCCGAGATATCCGAATCATCAGAGTCCCAATTATCATCGAAAAATCCCTGATAGTCGGGAAATTCAAACCGATTCCTTTGTTGGTTACGATCTCCGATGATTTCCTCGACTGGATCGTCACTTTCTACGTCGGAATCATTCAAATCTGACAAATTCCCCACATCTATATCGCTCCCGTCGCTTAGTGCTTCTTGGGCCTCCGCCATTTTCTTCAAATCAAAAAGAATTCTTCGAAAAAACGAACAAAAACTACTTGTTTTCAAGACTTTTTCAATTTTAAAAGATGCGGAAATGACTCGCAAATATTGCGCATGCGCTAGTAAAGTTTCACTTCCGTGCACAGAAAGTAATGACGTTTCGTACACCTTTCTATGGGAGAAGGGTTTTCAACAGAATATTATACCGATAGATCGGTGTCCCGAATAGAAAGGGTAGTTACTGATGGATCGGTGTCCCGAATGAAATGGGTTAATAAGACAGGTCAACATGTATTTTAATAATAACACATTGACAAAAATCAAGGATCCCAACGGAATCCCTGAAAATTTGGGATCCTCGGGATCCCGGGACACCGTTAGTGTCGAACCCTGATATCACCTTTAAATTATCAAGCTGAAAAGTGCAGATCTGCAGGATAAATTAATTTGTTTTCTCTGGTTCTTTTGCATGAAGGTTTAATTGCTCATCTTATGACTGAGTCTGCTACTTTTCTCGTTTGTGTTTGATGCTTCCAAGGGATCCCCATTTCCATATTTATTTATATCCAATGGACATCAAATTAGATTTTTGTTAAACCAAATACACAGCCTACCTTTCTGAGCCACTACTGCCGTCCCCACCTCCTCCACCATCCCCGGGGACAGGAGACGAGACAACATCCCCCTCAGCTGACTGACGCTGCGTGATGGGTAACTGACGATCGCGACTGTTGGAAGTGTCGTCAGAGCAACCACCTTCTAAACCTGCAATAAAAACAAACCACCATGTCACAAACATGTATGTATTATTATACTGCCGAAAAACACATTCTGAATTTGTTGTTTAAAGGCCCAATAACATAACAAGGTTATTTGGAGATACAGAGACATTTGGAATCGGGTTACTCCAATACAACAGGTTCCTCTCTTGTTTCTGCCCAGAGGATATACTCCTATACACTGGACCATGCAGTGTATCCATATCCATCCAACAAACCAGCCAACTACCTTATTCAAGATAAACGTCAAAAGAAATTAATTCAAGTAATTGCATGCACATGCATTAAAGTTATTAAACTAATAACACATTTTCCGTCTGCCTTAACTCCTCCTAGAGTCTAAGCTCAACTTGAAAATGTGTCTTTACATACCTAAATCTACACAACTAGATCATATGGTATCAGTTTTTGAAAAGATGGATTGTATGTTTCCCTATATAGCTCATGAGACTCCCAGGGATATGGCAATACACCTACCTGGCCTTGATGCAGTCTGTAGAGATGCCTCCCCAGCACCTGAGACTCCCAGGGATATGGTAATACACCTACCTGGCCTTGATGCAGTCTGTAGAGATGCCTACCCAGCACAAGAGACTCCCAGTGATATGGCAATACACCTACCGGGCCTTGATGCAGTCTGTAGAGATGCCTCCCCAGCACATGAGACTCCAAGTGATATGGCAATACACCTCTAGGGCCTTGATGCAGTCTGTAGAGATGCCTCCCCAGCACACGAGACTCCCAGGGATATGGTAATACACCTACCGGGCCTTGATGATACCTCCCCAGCACGAGATTCCCAGGGATATGGTAATATACCTACCGGGCCTTGATGCAGTTTGTAGAGGTGCCTCCCAAGCACATGAGACTCCCAGGGATATGGCAATACACCTACCTGGCCTTGATGCAGTCTGTAGAGATGCCTCCCCAGCCGCCTCTATCCGTGTTCCTTGAGCCTGAAAAAGAATATTGTGTTTTTTGTTAAAGTTATTAAAGCAACACATTTATATGTAAAAGCGTACTTCGGATTGCTGTCTTTCAATTTTTTATAAAATGCTTTAAAGTATGTTTCCTTGATACATACCAGCCTAGAATAATAGTTGTTATTATACCTAACATAAGACGCCCATGCTAAATCCCCATAGACAACAATGTGTAATTTCTTACTATCTCACATGAGGGTGATAGTACAGGGTGACAGTAAATCGCAGGGTGATAGTTAAAATATTATCACATGCGCAGCTTTGATGCGCGCTGTTTCGGTGACGTCATCGGCTCAGTATGGTGAAATTTCTATTTTTTAACTCGTCATAACTTCAAAAGTACTTGACCGCTTTCAATAAACCACCACTCATTTTCTTAGTTACATTATTTCCAATCCAACGATATATAACTTTCATAGAAAAGAAATCCGGCAAATAGACTCAAACAAGCAGTGGAGCAGTCTATCCGGCAAAATGACATGAATCTTATTTTTGTCAGAGGGGATTTGGGTATAATAAAATAAATATCACATTCATGAGAGGGTGACAGAATGTTCACCATTCGGATATTGATTACCACCCTCGGCAAATATATTATCAGTGTGATGACATCAATACCAGCATAAAGCCAGTTTTACTATTGTCGTTGCATCTATACATTTCCCATTATAAAACATAGCCTACCTTTCTGGCCTGTTCCAGTTCGTCTTCTGTATCAACCTCACTGCCACTGCCACCTGTAAGTATTGGTCATACATAAAGCAATTGAATTGAATGTTGTTTAACGGCTCATCAACACAATACAGGTTATTTAGAGCCGCCCCAGAGAGAGGGGAAGGATACACAGGAATCCGGGAACCTGCCCTACTCTTATTATCGAATAGATTCCTATGGTTCTTTAACGTGCTCGGAGGATAGACCGATACACAGGACAGCCCGGTTTACGTCCCCATCCGACGGACGAGGCTAAGGAAAAGTGTCTTGCCCAAGAACACACCGACGGAACTCAGTGGCACCATGGAGGATTGAACCCGGGGCCTCCGGTTACAAATCCGCCGCGCTACCGACTGCGCCACGCCAGCCCCTCATACATAAAGCAAACACATACAAATGCATTCAGCTAATGCTCTGGGATTTTCAAAGATCTTTAAGCATACCAAGTGTTATGCTCCTGAACTAATTGAAATGTCTTCTTTTTTTTAAGTCAATTTGTTTTTCTCAAGGGTCACTTTAGAACTGTTGCATTGAATTGAATTGGGGTTTTAAAGTGAACCAACATATGAAAGGTTATATGGCGCCTAACAGGAATGAACATGCCAGGCTCATCCTCCATTTACATCGAGATAAAATATGGAGAATGGGCCTAGAATCTTCTCACCTGCAGAACTGCAGAGTTGCTGCAAATTCTATTGTAGACACTCCATTTACTTTGGAGCCACATTTATTTATTTATTTTGGGTGGGGGGTGGGGGTGAGGTCCTACCCCTCTGCCTATCCCTCCAACGGGATCTGCAGTGGCCCTATTCTTTGCCCTGAAACCTAAAGGGGCTAGAACTGTTGCAACATATTGCAAACAATCATCCCTGCTACATAAAAATCTTTGGTTTCCTCCCTCTTCGAATTCACATAACACTTTCATAACTAGGAAGTAATTTGTATAAGCTGTGAAGATGGTTTCATCATCAATTTCATTAAGTAAACTATAACAAGTTTCATTGAGATAAGGATGCACCGCTGTCAGTCACATAAAAATGCACAATTTTTTTTTAATGCAAAACTTAATGGAAATGGACATAAGGGTAGGTAACGCCGTATGCTTTCATCCAAAGTTCACACACATTTCTAATGCTGACTGGTAGATGATAACTGAAGAAAAACTACGTACCATCAAACAGGCTGACTTTACTGAGGTAGGGCAGTCTGCTATGTGTCTGTTGTTCTTCTCCAGTCAGACCTGGTCGCAGATAGATGGAGTCTAGCTGGAATTCATCACCTGAAGGAAACACCAACAGGAGTCTTAACAGGTCATATCAAAAATCGGTCTTAGATATATTGGTTAGCCCTTACTTTAATATGTTGTACTCAAATTTAATATGCTTAAAAGGTGTAGTGGGTTCTAGAGGTCCGGCATAAAACTGACACATATATTTTCTATTCTCACGGGCCTAAACATAATGAATGAGCTTAAAAAGGACCATTTATTTACAAGGAAAATCATTTCGCAGTTTTATGTGCTATCCTAGGTTATGCAACAGTGTTAAAATTGTGTATGCCTTATTCCATTCAATATATATGAATTCAAATTTCAAACGTGAACAACACACCACTCACATCATATTTTGATTGATACTAGTATATTCCTGATGAATTGCAACATTTTCAAAATTTGAGATCCTTCTAGAAAAAGCCTGATGTATCACCTTAACCCTTAGTCCTAACGCTAAGGGCGACTATAATAGCCTTTGCGTCCATTGTAAACACAGATCAGCCTGCCAGTAACTCGCAGGCTGATCAAGGTGTACAATGTCTATTGTAAACCCAGATCAACCTGCGAGTAACTCGCAGGCTGATCAGGGTTTACAATGTATGGCTGCTAATCAGTCATTTCTCCAAAACACCCCTTTGTAACATAAATGGAATGGTCTAAAGGAAAGGACAGTCCATTATACATTCATAGTGGGCTAAGGGTTAATACCCATATAAAATGATATCTCTCACTGTTTTGGAGTACCTACTTGAAGTACTGTTTTGGAGTACCTACCTGATGATGTTGCTGTGCCCTTATTTGTTGGAGTTTTCTCAGCGGTTTCTTCCCTGTCACTATCATCACTGCAGTTCATCTCGCCAAAGTCTGCATCCAGCTCCAGCAGATCATCAGCTCCCAGCTCTAGCTTGTACACGCTCGTGTCCCCTTCCTCCTCCTCTCCTATAGGCAGCTGACTGAACAATGACTGACGGATCGCAGTCACTATAGGGTCTACATGTACACAGGAAAGATATGAGCCATATACATACAATTATGGATATTGTATCAAAATTAACTCATAAAGGATATTGTCTCAAACTTAAATTATGTTTTGTTCATTTCTCTATTATCTTTTGCTGGTTATTTCATCTATCTCTTCATTATTAATAAACCACATACGTTAGGCCAAAAAAAAAAAAGTGTTTCCCATTGCATGCTCTAAAAAAATAGGGTAGGTCGGTATTTCTTTCTTTTTTGGAGCAATATATTGTGAGATTCTACATGTATTTATCTCATAAACCCCATACAAGTTGATGATTCAACTGAAAGTTTCTCTGTTATGTCGAGAAACTTTCAGTTGAATCATCAACTTGTATCGGGTTTATTGTGATAAATACATGTAGAATCTCACAATTTATTGCTCCAAAAAGAAAGAAATACCGACCTACCCTATTTTTTTAGAGCATGCAATGGAAACACATTTTTTTTTTTTGGCCTAAAACAAATAAACATTCATAAAAGAATCTACACATGTGGCACACATGGAAAAGAACACAAGTGGCACACATTGAAAAGATTACGTATGTGACACACATGCAGGTTGTGGATGCAGGTGCAGACCCAGCAGAGATACGGACTAGAATTGCAGACTGCACGCAATGACTTTATTTCTTTTTATTTCTTCAGATACTGCAGTACCCTGTCTCAAGGATTAGGCTTGAAAACAATCATGAAAATGTACAAATAAATTTTGGATGGCATTTACATTTTCTTAACCATCCTCATAGGAAATAATACAATTGGACAGGAAAGTTTGGAAAAAAATAATTCATGTATTTCACTTCATTTTGAGTCTGCATTGCATGTTTCTCGGAAAAAAAATGCTGTACCTTGTTTTGGGGGACCTGTAGTGATTTTTTTCACTGTACTGATCTGCGACCTGGCAAATGGTTGTTGGTCCGGTTTTGAATCGTTGGTTGACGAACCTTCAGACTTCCAGGCATTGGAGTCACATGATATCTGGTCCTTCAGTGTAGATTGGTGAGAACTGCCTTCCGACCTCCATGCGTTAGAATCACCTGAGATATATGGGTCTTTCACTGCAGACAGGTAACCGTTTCCTAAATCATATATCATTGGTTTAATCAATATTTATTAGTAATTTAGTAATGTCACATTGCAACAGACCTTCCTACACAAGGGAAAATACCATGCCTTCAAGAAAACAGATTTTAAAGAAAAATAATAGCGTTTTCATTGCCATTCATATACTTTTTGCACCAAAACTATCAAGGTATACTGGTCTTGTCACCGGATTTTTTTTTCTTCTTCTAAAACTAGGAGTTAATTCAAACCCAGTGAGCCAATTTAATGTCAAAACATTATTTGTGGGGGAATAACTGAACTCTACTCATGGAATAGTTAAAGCATAGTATATTTCATTCATCATGTCCATAGAATATTCCAATAATAAAATATTCCACTCATAGAATATTTCAATCCTAGACTATTTCAATCATAAAACATACCAATGACGATCATTAGACATAGAATATTTCATTCACAAATTATTTCAATCATAGAGTATTTCAACCATAAAATATTTAAATCATAGAATATTCTAAAGCAACAGCTTTTACAGGAGTTAACCTTGTAGTTCCTGTAGGCAACCATCCCAACCACCCTCCCTCCTCATGTTGTCATCTACAGGGAACTAACCTTGTAGTTCCTGCAGGCAAGCGTCCCTACCATCCTCCCTCCTCATGATATCATCTATGGGGGACTCACCTTGTAGTTCCTGCAGGCAAGCATCACTACCACCCTCCCTCCTCATGATGTCATCTATGGGGGACTCACGTTGTAGTTCCTGCAGGTAGGCCACCCTCCCTCCTCATGATGTCATCTATGGGGGACTCACCTTGTAGTTCCTGCAGGTAGGCGTCCCTACCATCCTCCCTCCTCATGATGTCATCTATGGGGGACTCACCTTGTAGTTCCTGCTGGCAAGCGTCCCTACCACCCTCCCTCCTCATGATGTCATCTATGGGGGACTCACCTTGTAGTTCCTGCAGGCAAGCGTCCCTACCACCCTCCCTCCTCATGATGTCATCTATGGGGGACTCACCTTGTAGTTCCTGCAGGCAAGCATCACTACCACCCTCCCTCCTCATGATGTCATCTATGGGGGACTCACGTTGTAGTTCCTGCAGGTAGGCCACCCTCCCTCCTCATGATGTCATCTACACGAGACTCACCTTGTAGTTCCTGCAGGCAAGCGTCCCTACCACCCTCCCTCCTCATGATGTCATCTACACGAGACTCACCTTGTAGTTCCTGCAGGCAAGCGTCCCTACCATCCTCCCTCCTCATGATGTCATCTAAAGGGGACTCAAGCAGCAGGTGGTTTGAAGATAAATCTGAGATATAAAAGGATTACTCAACAGTTTGACACATCAATTACACATATACCACATGCAGGTATAAGAACACAATCTTTTCAAGTGCCTTGCCCTATAATATTGTCAGATGCTACTGACACCAGCAATTATTTTTTTAGTAGCGATTTATTTCTACCAGCCCATTAATCTATAAATATGGTTTGTTGCTTTAATTCAAGATTATATCATAGCATCTCCATGGCCGTGGGGTTAACGACGTTGCATTGTAAACCTTCTCGCCTCTCACAACTGCGGGTTTGATTCCCACTGGAAGCTCTACTTGTGAGGAAGTGTCGATTTTACAGATGGCGGGAGGTGTACAGTACTGGTTCTACCCAGGAAAATGGGTGGTCTGCCTCACCACAAAAAAACGACCGTCATATATAACCTTACATGTGTCGTTAATTACGTCAAATGTAAATGATGTAAAACAACACACGAACAAATCAAGATAATATCAATCTTAAGACAGATCTATGTGCCCAGAATGGCAATAGTTCAGACATTTATTGAATGATTTGTGTCGACTTACCCATATCGTCCACATTGATGAGTCCGAGGGAAGATTTACCATCGTGATCAGACCTGTAAATTATACATGAGTGCAAGTTAAATGACTTAAATGCTGAAAACATATAGCTTTTACAAGACATTTTTCTTCCCATTAAATCAAGTGAAAAATATTTAAACCATCAATTTGATTTGTTTTTCTGAATAGATTTAATATGAAAATCATGTTCATTTTTGAACACAGACAGAGCTGTCACATCAAATATATGATAATTATGAAACATAGTTAACTTCATGTTAAATTCTTTAAACATGAGGAAAAATTGCCTCTGTAACATAAGTGACATTGATAAAAAATAAATAAAAATGTTTAAACAAATCTGGCCAGTACAAACTAACAAAGAATGAAACAAGAAATGTCACAGTAAATGACAAATGCCCCCGAAGTGACCTGTAAGTGTGACCTTGACCTTGTTGTTTTTTTTCGCGACACAACGTCTTGTTGTGGTGAGCAATTGTGCGAAGTTATTTGAAAATCCGTCGATTATTGTCAGAGTTATGAAGCGGACACGATTGTATAGACGAACGGATTTTGACCTTTGATCTCTAAGTGTGACCTTCACCTTGGAGCCACGGACCTGGATTTTGTGCGCGACACGTCGTCTTGTTGTGGTGAGCAATTGTGCGAAGTTATTTGAAAATTCCTCCATTATTGTCAGAGTTATGAAGCGGAGCAAATGTTAATGTTTGAATACAGCTCAAGATTGCCATGTGTCCCTTTAAACACTGTTACCCTCATAAAATGACTGAAACAATATGTCAAGACGTTTAAACCATGGTTCATACAAAATTATCATTATGAAATACAAAGACTTTTTAAGGACTTTTAAGGCCCTAATTAATAACCCATTTTTTAAGGCCCTGTTAACTGTTATTTTATTACCGGCAATGATTAAAATATCGGCAATTTTTTTTTTTTTAAACTACGTCAGATATTATTCCTCTTGGCAGATAAAAAGACGTGATGGTGTCAATATATTATTTAAATCAACTTACTTATCAGGATCAGGTTTATTTTCTCTACACCAAGCATTTACAACTGACCAGTCATCGCCGTTGACACCCAGCTGCTCCCCAGTCCTCATATCAATGTCTGACTTGTTACTATAAACATCCGTCTGTGGCACCTTGGGCCGGGCACCAGCGTCAAAACCACTGAATGTCAGGTGCAGTTGGTGGGGTTCGTCTTCTACAGGCGTAGCTCGGCTTGGCATACCTTCCAGAAAGGAGCCCATTTCAGACTCCTGCAGGTATCTCCTAAAAACATTTGCATTTTCTAAATATTTTATTTTAGCAATACTTTCAATACAAAAACATGAATTGTATGTCGAACACCAAACAAAAAGTTATCAACTACAGAGCCTAATGACTGCCAAATGACACTGAATCATCCACCTGTTGACCCCATCATTGTAATCTTTTTACCAAGGACAGACTCTGTAGTTTCATAGGTGTGGTCACAAATCTTAAGAATATAGAGCAGACAGGTTTATCATTATCAGGTCATGGTGACTTGGAAACATATTTAATCAAAAATGTATATGGTTATCCTTCCACTATGGACAGCAGCGATTTTCCCCCACCCTTTTGGGAATGGTACTGGTACTCATTAAATTGGGAAAATTTGTGTTTTTTCCTTTAAATTGCGTATTTTTCATTAATAACAAACAAAAGCAATATTACATATGTTTAAATACTTTGCAAACATATTACCATGTGTACATTCTCTTGCAGTAGTTCATTACCCTCCCTTAAAAGAATATATTTCCACCTTTTTCTGTTTAAAGTTCCACTCTAAAATATTAAAACAATTTTTTACTCCAGTTGGGAAAAAATCCCATACTTTTTGTCATTGGGAATGGTACCGTTTTTTCCAGTATTACTTATATACGGAAAAAAACACTGGACAGTCTATCTGTGAAGTTTCACGCATGTGGCTACTAATCTTGGCCAGTTAGAGAGCAGCAAGACCAGTCATAGTGATGATGAACATTTGACTCCAAAATGTAAAAAGGTCATCCTCTCCAAAGTGGGCAGTCTATCTGTAAAGTTTCACGGGTGCGGGTTCAAGCCTTGAAGAGTAAGAAAGCAGACAAGGTCTTTCATTATCAGATCATGACCTCATGCTAACCCTGACCTTGACCTGTTGACCCCAAAATGTACAGGGGTCACCATCTTATCATGAACAAGCTACCTGTAAAGTTTCAGGAGTTAGCCTTGAAGAGTTATAGAACGGACAAAGTTGTGTCTACAGTAGCTAGCCTATAGACTGACAAACTAAATCCAGTATATATATTCCCCTACTCGTTAAAACAACTAGAACTATCACTGAAGGTGATGAATATCCCCGCTTTTTGACCAGTAATGTGTAAATGAAATTTGGGAACCCTTCAGGAATGCAAATAGTGAAAATGTGTTACGCGAATGGACGGTACAGACAGCAGGACCTTTTTACGCTTCTTTGCAGCAGCCTGTACAAGGCCCCTTTCCCACCCAAATTTCTTTTAAAATCCTGCAGATTTCCCAATTTTTTAAACTTACCTTGGAAATTTCATTCCCCATTTATGGATTTTTTTCCCCAATTAAGTGCAAAAGGCCCATTCCCCAAAACTGGTAAAAAGGCCCTGGGCAGCGGGATTCCTATATAGCCCCCACTACGCTTTGTGAAAGTGGGGGGTATAATTTAACTGAACCTTGACACATTTCATGCTCTTATATTCTACTTACCTGGCTTTAGTTCTGCCCACCGTGGATGCAGCCTGTGGCGGGACATGGGCGTAGAAGCTGTCATTGTCAATGTAAGATTTCTCACCATCACCCGTGATCACGGAGATGTTGCCCTCATTGTTCAAAGATGCTCGCACATCCATTCTCCTAAAAAGAAAAATATGATTCATTTTATGCCATGCCTACGCTAGCGCTAGGATTTTAAACCGTTTAGCCAAAAACTTCTTTAGCCAGATTAGAATGTCTTTAGCCAGACTTTTGCCGATATTTTGGAACTTTAATTGAAGGCGCTAAAACCTCGCGTTTGCGTACACATCGAAAGTAAGTTAAAAGAGTATGCTTTAATATTAACCTATAGGGTATCAACATTTCCATATCATATGCATGCTGCATTCTGCTTATTTAGTGCTTATAATTAAATGTTGAGTTGCACAATATTCAAAACTGTTTAAAAATTTATTTAATTTAATGTAATTTAATTTCTAAAAATTGTCAAGACTGAAATTTTGAAAAGGACAGAATGAATGCATGTTGGAGTCTGTGACTCAGTCTTTGGCTGTTTCCTGTTAACAGGGGTTCCAAAGAAGCTAGAAAGATCGCGTGTTATTGTGAGACAAAATTCAGAAATGATACATACACCACGACTATCATGCATAGAATAAGTAATAAAAGCCACTTCATTCTAAAATTGTACCAATATTTTGAGTAATCGCACCTTTTGTACTGACTATTGTTTCATGTTGATTGAACAAACATAATATTGTCACAATTTACAGACAGCCGATCAAACAGGTTCACACTTGCCATTGTTCCAGTTTACGCTACTGTGTGTACAACTAATTAGTGGGCATTCCACACACATTTCTGTAAAAGTTTCATGAATATCCATCCAGTAGTTTCAGAGGAGTAGTCGCTACAAATAAAAGTTTTTCGGACGGACGCCGCACCACGGCATAAGCTCTGCTGATCTCTGATCAGTCGAGCTAAAAATAACAGGGCTCTTATAACATCAATGAAGAGAGTGACTGCCATTTATGTTTTTTTGAAAGTTTCGTGCAAAAAACAGCTTTTTGACTAAATCAAGGGCAATAACTAAAGAATCTGGTAAAGTTTGGTAAAGATCAGATGAAAAGTGAAGGCCCTACCGTATTAACGAGGCAAAATATAGCATTTTTAACTAAATCAAGAGCCATAACCCGTTACAGTTACTGGTCCGACTGGTCTAACATAGAGCTAAAAAAAAAAAAATCAAAAAATTCAAAAAAATATTCATAACAAATAATGATTTTAAAAAAATTCTAAAAAAAAATTCAAAACAAATAATAATTTAAAAAAAATAAAATATTCTGGCAAAGGAACTGGCGTAACTGTCTGATATTCTATATTCTCAGGGCCCTCACGCTACTTTGGGGGAAGGGGCCCGCAGCCCGCAGAAGGGGGAATTTTTGTAACTGGGGGGAATTTTTACAACAAATAAAAAACTCTGTTTGATTAACACGTTTCACTTTATTAACATACATTCGTCAACCATCTGGTTCTTTTTCTGATAAAAAAACTCCACTTAATAACCATCAATGGCATGTTTTCATAGGAGATCCACATTAAAAGTCAACCCTTCTCTTCTTTTTATCCCGAAAAAAACCTATTGCCCTGTCCAGTTGGGCATCTGGTTGAGTCAGTGCCCGATAATAGTTAAAACGTCCTGTGCACGATAAACAGTCTAAAACCAGTCTAATAATAATCAAAACGTCTTTTTCAAACCGGTAAACACGACATCGTGAGCATATCGTCTTGAAAATCGAAAAAAAAATTATTTTTTTTTTTACGAAATTCTGAGGGGGAAAAATATCAATTTTTGGGGGAAAAAAAGATACTTTTCAGGTGGGGGACTGCCGCCGAATAACGGCGGCAGAAATGACCAAATGAGGGCCCTGATTCTATATATTATAGGTTTGTAGAATTCTGTAAAAAAGCTCATGTAGCTTGTACTTCATAACATCTATAAAACCGAATCACCCAACATATGATATGACTAGTAACTAACATACCAGTGTAGTAGAGCCTGTATTTGATAAAATTACCACTTAACGTGAAATAGCCCAATTGTCACATTTACCCCATTTAAAAATAATAATGTCAGGAAACTTATTGAGGTTTGTGGGACTAAGTGTTTGCAGAGCACACATTTTTCAGATTCATCTGATGACAAACTGATGGCTGGTGAAGGACTTCATCTTTGGACGTTTCTTTGCAGGCAAGCCTGATGTGGATGGTACTCGAGAATCATTCTTACTTTTTTTCATGACCCTGTTTGTTTTTTGATCAGTTTGTGTCTTTTGTTTTGTACTGTGTTTTTCTATATGTCCCTTGATTTTGCCTGTTACTTTGTCCTCTGTTAAATGGCTTTTCCACCTACTACCTAACTCAATGTGTCCCTTACTTTTGCCTTGTATACATTCTAAAGTACTTTTCCACCCCTTTTCAGCAAAAAACTTTTAGGTGATTCCATTGCAGCAGCATTGACAGTCATTTTTTTCCAGGAACAGTTACATTTTCAAAGATGTGTCTGTCAAATGTAGTAGCAGGAGCAACACTTGAGTCATCACAACATTTGGATTGTATGGGTAAATTCCACACCGTCTGAATGAGGATTGGATAATTTCTGTACTCGACTACCCTGATGTTGATACAGCAGTGTTTTCCTTGATGCAGGAATCTTGCGCTTTTGCCGCGATTTTTCATCAAATGACCCTTAAAAATAGTTCCAGCCAGCGCGCCCATGTGGACGCAAGTTCATTAAATTCCATTGCAGCTACATGTTTTCGATCTTTTTCAACCCCGCACTGAATCCGAAGCACCCATGCTCGATTCGTACTAAGGTTTCCTACCTTGAGTACGAAAAAAGTAGACTGTGTCACATTTTGTTAACTCACCTGTAACAAAGGAATATTACCGAATAATTGTATATCACTGAACTGTGTAAACATTCGTTACTAAATGATTAATCCTGTCGCAACGATAGACACGTTTCTTGCCATATGCAAAGAAAATATCAAAGCCTTCTGGCACTGTTTTAAGCGATGGCTCGGTTGCTGAACCGGCAAAGAAGAGGTTACTAGGTTTCGGTTCAAAAGTGTTAAATAATTTCACTTGGTTATTATTTGAAAATTGTGAAATGAAATGCGACCCATGTGTGAAAACCCGCTTACAGTTGTCAACAATTCAAACTGTCCATCACCATTGATCGGTGTTAATAAAAACAAATTTTATTTCATTATTAATTGTTTTGTTTTATTTTATATCATTAAACACAAAGCTGTACTAAATCAAAAAGAAAATTAAATGAAACACAAATACAAAGTGAAATTCGTACAGTACTATCAAGTTAAACACCAATAGCTTGTTGTGGACAGTCTGGACCCCCAATGAAAAACTCTTAAATCTGATACCAACGGACCCACGTTTTTGAAAACCGAGGGAAAACACTGGATACAGTCCCATCAGTTTCAGGTGAGGATCCTTCAAGTAATTTGGGAAGCATTCTCTCCCCAGGAAAAACAAAGAAAACGTGGAACCTGCTGCCCAACACCATTGCAGCATCCAATTAATGTCTTAGATTTTGACTTGCCCGATGTTACAGCCTGGGTTGATAGAATCTGTGATGATCTTTGACGGCTTGTGATTCTGGCTTAGCCCATTCTCATCCACATTATAAATCATATGCTGTCACTAGCTTGCCGTGTAGCACCTTTAGCTTGGGAAACTTCTAAGCCACGTGGCTTCTTCACCTTAAGATCAGGTCAATGAGCGAGAAAACTATAAAGCCACCGGTCTGTCAGGGGATGCTGTCTATCTCTAAGTCCGAGACTTTATACGTAGTCTGAGGCAAGATTAATAGTTTCATTCCTGCTGTAGCCATATCCAACTTCAGCCAATGTCGCGACATAGTTTTACCAGCAAAGCCTCTTGCTCGGTAGAAAACATTGGTGCTGTGTCTGATTTGATAACATTGATGCTGACTTTCCCATTCACTCTGTCTATGAGCGTAGTAACTGGTACCACATACTTCTTTCTTGTGCCTCTGATCGACATATATATTTGTCTCTTTTACGGTAATGTATGCATCTGTTATAACTTCATGGTTATACAGCCTATATGGGCCTCTACTTTACAATTTTCTGATTACATTTTCAGTAAAATTAAATAAGGGAGGGTATATTTTTAAGGCGCCCATTTTTTTTAAATCTGCAGTATAGTTTCGAAAAATATTGCACAGAGTAGGTCTGTCATGAGATGATGTCAATGATTGTACTGATGACAATTGTAAAAAATTTAAATAGTGAAATGGACTAAAATACACATGGAGGTTGACTTTTTATATGAAAATTACACAAACTCACAAGTAAGCAGAGATGTAGCAATCCACTTTACTATTCATTATTACGTTCAGTATTCCCCGAGCGTACCTTTCAGTTAATGGCAGCTCCTCTTGGAGAGGAGATCCCCGTGTTTTTACTATAGAAACCGCTCTGACCGTACACAGCCAGATGAAATATCAAAATCGTAAAAAGGGCTGGTAAGGTCAGAGAAGGCTCGGATTACCACACTGGTTGGCGAGTGCAGGACCTGTTTAATATAAAGGATTATGAAACGAAACGAGACGAACATGACTCGGAGATTTCTCCAATAAATAATTATAACAATATCGCAAATATATCAATTATAAGTGATGCTCTAGTTTTATTGTTTCGCAGATTGACAATTAAAGTTTGTCTTGGTTTGCGTGTGATTTACTTCGTAATACAAAATCACGGAGATATTTCATCAGCAATTTGCTGATCTGTACACAAAGACTGCTATTTTGAAAACTGTCATAACAAGCGGTAAGACTGTTATGATCTTGTTTGGTAGCGGTTTTGGTTTTCCAACTCAGCGACCATTTATATGAGTATGTAATAAATAAATCATTCAAGCAATGGTCATTTAATTATACAGAGCTTTTTTATTTTGAGATGGAGTACTTATTTTAGACATTTCGGGCATGTGAATGTTGTTGATTTGGGCGGGTAATGACAGTTTTTGTTGAAAATATGGCTGGACATCCTTCACTTGGTAACAATTTACTTTTAAAATTCATCATTATCATATTCATAATCACCGATGTAATATTTGAGTAATTTAAGACTATAAGACTATTCATATTAAAAGTTTGAAAATTTTGAAATAATCAATGTTTTGAGCAGTAAATTTAGACATTTCGAGCGCTTAACTTGTGTGGATTTGGACATGTTTTGTTGAAAATATGGCTGGACGTTCTTCACTTGGTAATGATTTACATCTAAAATTCATCATTATCATAATTACTGGTGTAATATTTGAGTAATTTAAAACTATGCAATTGTATTAAAAGTTTGAAATTTCTGAAATACTATGTTTTTGACTCGTTTGAAGACCGGCTGAAAACGTTAATTATCGATCACCATTGCATAGATTAGACGTAATATCTACGTCACTGTTTTACTGTTATGTAGCACTTTGCCCATCCCTGTCTATCTACAGTCACTGTCGGGTGGGTCACAACTTCTTTGCTAATCCGAGCCTTCTCTGACCCTATAAGCCTTCTTTTTTCTTTTTTTTGCGGTTTTATAGGGTCAGAGGAACTCCTATAGTGAAACCGGGGGATTACTGAAAACACACAGTCATACACGTTCCAACGATGTTTGCGGTGTCGGGTCGATTTTTTACGATAATTTAGCTTAACAGATTGATCAATTAATGTTTATTATACCAAGTTGCAATGATAAAACTGCACCTTTATCGAGTGTAGTCACACAATAAAAGATTTATGTTTTGAAGTACACTTTTATTTACTATATCTGCCATATTGTCATTTTGCAAAATTCCCGTGATATTCTCGCGAGAGGTGAAGGCATTCATATTCCCCTCATCAAATAAGTCCACTATCAACTGACAGCATCGTGGGATTTTTGGAGTGGAACAAACTCTTTTCGGAGCATAATTATGTCTAAACTTTAAAGATAAACAATTAGATGTTGCTCAGAGAATTGCTAGTGCCAAAAGGAAAAGTTCGTCGCAATTTTGAAATTGTTTGAATTTTGCAGGAAATATTTATCGGCGCACCGGTCACAATCACGTTACATTTGACCTGAATAACAACAAATGTTGGAAATTTAATATTTCTTAACTTCGTCTGAAAAGGTTGACCGTTACAACTTTATTAAGGTTAATGAAACAAATATTTCGGTTCAGATAGGTAAATAAATATATTGCTAATCGGTTTATATGCTTGAAATGTTAATCCAATGAATACTTACATAAAATATATTGATTTAAAACCAACAGGGCAGTTCCTGATCCCCGTGTTTTTACTATAGGAGTTCCTCTGACCGTACACAGCCAGATGAAATATCAAAAATCGTAAAAAGGGCTGGTAAGGTCAGAGAAGGCTCGGATTACTTCTTTGCATACAGAAAGAAACCAAGTTTTAATGTGAATTTCGGTTAGAACATGACTTATGTGATTGGCCTTTTTAGTACGATGACGGGTGTAGTTCCCAGGGTGTAGAATGTCGAACTTGCTTACCCCACCCACTCAAATTACAATGAAAACGGTCGTGTTTTGGAAATTCGATAGTTGTTTTCTCATTTATTTCCAGAAGTTACCTTATGATAAAACCTTTGACAGCTACATTTCCCTCTGTGTTAATGCAACAATGCGTATAGTGTACCAAGTTTGCAGTTCAAAGCATTAAAGAAGCGAGTACTTTTAAAACTATTTCCCGCAACATTCAATTTTCTCAGCTTGAACACGATGAGCAACAAGAAATTTCATTGGTTCATGGATTGGTCTAAAGTGCGAAAAGAGCCTCCACATACGAAAAGATGCGGAAAGAGGTGAAAAGATGCGAAAAGAGGCCTAGATGTACATCATTATTGCTAAAAAGTATTAATGGTCTATAGTTGTTCGTGTTTTGATCATTCAACAACATAATCTAGCATTACTAAGTACTTATGAGTCACTTTCAATCGTGAAATGGAGTACGAATACAGTACTCAGTAGAGGTGCAAATGAATTTTGCAAATAAAATGAACTAATCTATGACTTACACTTTGTTAATTATGTATGTGCGCATAAGAAAAGCGATATGCCTTTGCTCGTATTAACCGTTAAACTATTTAATATAATTTAAAATAAATTATAACTGATTGATCTTGTATTTCCCCTGGAGAGCCTATAGGTGTACCGGAAGTAAATCAAATCCCATTGAGTCCAATGCTATATTGACAAAGCTTTCTAGTTAGCCATTTTTCAAAATGAAGTTCAAACTAAGATTCACTTACATGTTCTTAGTCATGAGACCTGCCTCTCTAGAAAACTGATGAGAATAGTAGGGGTCATGTGGCATATAAGAAAATAAAATTCTGATCTTTGTTGATACCGTGAACAAACTGCATTCATTCGGCACCTCTTAAATGTGTTCTACTTTCACTTTCAAAACTGTCAAGTTGATAAATAAAATCATCATACAACCATGCAAATGGGTTTAAGCTATCACAAACATGTCAATAAAGTCATTTCAGCCAGAAAAACAGGCCTTAAATACTCAAAAATGCCTTTTATCACAAAAAAAGTTAGGGATTATATATTTGGGAACTCCTTTCGACTACACCAGGCATGAATACCATAGTGATTTACTTCCGGTACACCTATACGCGATATATATTAAATATGCCTATTTTCCCCAACCAATTGGAGCAGATGATTTCTTTTATCAAGTGTGTGTTAGTTAATGTGATTTTATTGTATCTAGTTGCATAATTGTTCTTCTTACAAGCTATGTACATGTAGATATATAGCCTATACCTATTACACAAATGCATGGTTCTTCATAAAGCACAATAACCAACAATTAACGTGAAGTTGTTTTATTTACATCATATCTTTTTTCTTTCACCAAAAAAAATAAATAATGTTACATGAGATCATACTTTTGTTGAAAGCAATATACATAAAACAGTTTACACATTTGTTGAAAGTAAGTATATGCGCTGTTCTGCTAATATGACAATTACAGGAAACTCCGCATGTGGAGTATGATAATTGTATCAATTAATTATAAACAATAATTTGACATATTGCATCTATTGTCATTATTAAGATATAATGTACGCATTGAAAAATATTGTTGCAAAGTCGCAAACACTGAAATGTACAAGAAACATTATATGCTGACGCAGGGTGTTCCTTCAATATTGTATTGAAGTAATCTGGAGCCAGGAGTATTATATACTAGCATAAGAACACAGTGTTAAGTATTAATATCTATATGATAATCTTTAAATATTTTCTTTACCTGTTACTTATAAATATATACTTGACTGATATAAATGATAACAAGAGGCCCAAGAGGGCCTGTGGACGCTCTACTTGCTCAAGATAAAGTTTATGTATAGGGGGCCATATGTCTTTCAAAATGCATACAACCGGAACATGGTGATGAAATATGCAACTAGGCTTGGTACTGATCATCCCTGCACAGTTTCGTTGAAATCCAGCCAGAGGTTCAGTAGAACTAGTCTAGACAAAGTTAGTGTATTAAAACCTTTAAGGGCTCATAACTCTGTCAAAATTCATTCAACCAGAACATGGCAATGACAGGTGCAACTAGGCTTAGTACTGATCATCCATGCCAAGATTCGCTGAAATCTGGCAAAGAGTTCAGAAGAGACTAATCTGGACAAAGTTTGTGTATTAAAACATTTAAAGGGCCATAATACTGCCAAAAATCATTCAACCAAAATATGGCGATGATATGCACAACTAGGCTTGATATTGATCATCCTTGTCAAGTTTCGTCTATATCCAGCCAGGTGTTCAGGAGAACTAGCCTGGAAAAAAATTGTGGTATCAAAATCCTTTAAAGGGCCATAATTCTGCCAAATATCTGTAAACCGGAACGCGACGATGACATGCACAACTAGGCCTGGTGCTGATCATCCCTGCAAAGTTTCATTGAAATCTGGCGAGGGGTTCAGGAGAAGTAGATCAGACAAAGTTTGTGTATTAAAACCTTTAAAGGGCCATAACTCTGCCAAAAAATCATTCAACCGGAATACGGCAACGATTTACACAACTAGACTAGAATTGATCGTCCCTAAAAAGTTTCGTTTAAATTCGGCCAGGGGTTCAGGAGAACTAGTCAGAACAAAGTTTGTGTATTAGAACCGTTAAAGGGCCATAACTCCACCAGAAATCATTCAACCCGAACACGGCGATGATTTGTAAAACTAGACATGGAATTGATCATCCCTAAAAAGTTTTGTTTAATACGGGCAGGGGTTCAGGAGAACTAGTCGGAACAAAATTTGTGTATTAAAACCTTTAAAGGGCTGTAACTCCGCCAAAATCATTCAACTGGAACACGGTGACTATGTACATCTAGGCTTGGTCCTGATCATCCCTGCAAAGTTTCCATGAAATCTGGCCAAATGAAGACCTTTTCGTCTTAATGAGGCCAAGATATAGCATATTTCAGAAAATCAAGGGCCATGACTCCGATGTAAATGGTCCAATCTAGATGATTTTCAAACTTGTCCAAGCTGTCATTGATATAAACAATCTGGTAAAGTTTCCTAAAGACCGCATGAAAAATGAAGGCCCTATCATATTAACGAGGCAAAATATAGCATTTTTAACGAAATCAAGGGCCATAACTCCGTTGTAACTGGTCCGATCTGGCTGGTTTTCGAACTTTTCTAAGCTCTCATTGATATAAACAATCAGGTAAAGTTTCGTAAAGATTGGATGAAAGATAAAGGCCCTATCGAATTAACGAGGCAAAATTAATCAAGGGCCATAACTCCACTGTTACTGGTCCGATCTGTCTGGTTTTCGAATTTTTCTGAGCTTTCATTGATATCAACAATCTGAAAAAGTTTCAAAAAGATAGCACGAACAATGAAGGCCCTATCATCTTAACGAGACAAAATATAGCATTTTTAACTAAATCAAGGGCCATAACTCCGCTGTTACAGGTCCGATCTGGCTGGTCTTCGAACTTTTACGAGCTTTCATTTATATAAACAATCTGGTAAAGTTTGGTAAAGATCGGATGAAAGATGAAGGCCCTATCGTCTTAACTAGGCAAAATATAGCATTTTTAACTAAATCAAGGGCAATTACTCCGTTGTTAAAGGTCCGATCTTGCTGATTTTCAATTATTTTTTGAGTTTTCATTGATATTAACAATCTGTGCAAGTTTGGTAAAGATCAAATAATAAATGAAGGTGCTAGAGTGTTCACAAGGCTTAATATAGCATTTTCAGCGAAACAAGGGCCATAACTACTGTGAAATTATTCCAATCTGGCCGGTTTTCGAACTTATCTGAGCTTTTATTGATATAAAGACACTGGCAAAGTTTCGTAAAGATCCGATTAATATTGAAAGCCCTAGAGTGTTCACAAAGCAGAAAATATAATTTTTCAGAAATAACAAGGGCCATAACTCCGGTGTTACTGATCCGATTTAGCTGGTTTACGAACTTGTTTGAGCTTTCAATGATATTAACAATCTGTGCAAGTCTGTTAAAGATCAAATAATAAATGAAGGTGCTAGAGTGTTCACAAGGCAGAAAATGGCATTTTTTAGAGAAAAAAAGACCATAACTCTGGTGTTACTAATTCAATTTAGCTGATTTTTGATTGGTATTAACCATCTGTGCAAGTTTGGTAATGATCAAATAATAAATGAAGGTGCTAGAGCGTTCACAAGGCAGAAAATAGCACTTTTCAGGGGGAAAAAAGGGCCATAACTCCGGTGTTACTGACCCGATTTGGCTGGTTTTCGAACTTGTCCGAGCGTTTATTGATATTAACAATCTTTGCAAGTTTGGTAAAGATCAAGTAATAAATGAAGGGGCTAGAGTGTTCACAAGGCTTAATATGGCATTTTCCGGCAAAACAAGGGCCATAACTACGGTGAAATTAATCTGATCTGGCTGGTTTTCGAACTTGTCCGAGCTTTAATTGATATAAAGACAATGGTAAAGTTTCGTAAAGATCTGATCAATAATGAAGGCCCTAGAGTGTTCACAAGGCAAAATTAACGGACGACGGACGGACGACGGACAACTCGCCATCCCATATATATAGCCAAGTTATACGTTTTTAAATTTAAATTATACTTTTATATATATTAACTCTTATTTATTTATATTTGCTACATGTTAAAACAAATTGATATTCAGTATCAATATCATCCAAGGTACAATATAGTGACACGTTCAGGCACATGCTGTGCCGCTCGTGTGATGACAAGTAACAGACACCACGCCTTGTAAACAAACTCAGTAACACAAGTGGCATCCCGTGTGCTAATTATACCACCATTAATTTGTGAGATTAATAATAAGCACCATCAAGTATATTTTGCGTACATTGTATGCATTTCCTATTTTGTCGTGGGATATTAAGATATCTACCATTTTCAATGGCTAAATTGTGAGATGAGGGTCAAAATCTACCCAGTGCTATTCGGAATTTATTATCATCTTATAGGTTCAAATACTTTTATTAATTCAAATGGAATATCTGATTCAAATTGATATAACCAAACATCAGAAAATCCAAGGTTGTCAATGATATCTTTAATTTGATATGCCTAATTGGAACCGTTAATATATTCAACATTATATATATTCTTTTTGCCAATATATTTTCATTAAGATGTACTATTTTTAATCAATAGCTGAGCATATTAAGTTGTCTCTTTATAATGAGTGGTACTCGACCTAATTCACCGTATGAACCTTTGATATTGGTAGACTTCTTGTCCCCTAAAATTCTTCTACGAAATTTCGTATGGATAATTTCAATATCTTTTGCCTCGTGCATTCCCCAAAATTCTGAGCTATAGTTTAATACATGGGCAACTAGTTAAATGTCCATGTGCACACGTATACTTTTTGCTGTGATATATCAATTTCGACATACTGATTATTCATTAGTCGACACGTTTATACATTTAAATCTAAACGTGGATATTTATCATAAGATACCACCTATTTTTATACGACTCAAATGCAAAAAGGGATCTTCCTGCCATGTAGTCACTGCATTATTTGTTCTTTAACTATAGTGTTTGTTGTATGTTTGTTGTGTTATCAGTTTAAACTCATGATTTATTAAATTGAATGATTTTTTATGTACACGGAGTAATGTAACGAACATAATGGAAGAGGACATTTTCTATACGAAAAGAGTTTCGCTAAATTCCCATGTAAATCCCAAGAAATTATAGAAAATGCAACTATATATAGGTGTTATCCCCTCAAAAAAAAATACGAAAACGGTTAAACAATGGTCAGTTATTACATAATAATAATAATTAAAAAAAAAATGAATAAAAATAAATAAATAAAGAAATAGTAAAATAAATGAACGAACAAACGAACGAAGAACGAACGAACGAACGAACCAACCAACCAACCAACCAATCAACCAACCAACCAACCAGCCGCAACCATGCGATATATGTGGAAAGGCGTGTATCCAAGAAGATACGTTCAGTTGCATGCACAGGTTGTGAGAAATGGTTCCATTAACACTGTCTGCAGATGAGCATTGCTGTATATGAACCTATAGAACTTTCAGATGTGAGTTGGTATTGCTGTAACTGTGGTTTACCAAACTTCAATACAAGCTTTTTTGAGGAGTTTGACACAGCCCCCTTATCATGCAGCACACCCAGCTACTCAGAGACAACCAACTCATCAATCTCATCCTCCAACTCTAGCATTGACGTTGGTCCGCCACAATCTTCATCATCGCCAAACACTCGTAGGAAGTCAGATCCCATTTCCAAGAAGAAACTCAGAGTCCTAGGTATCAACTTCCAAAGCATCCGTGCCAAACGCGAAACATTTTGGACCATGCTAGAGTATTGCGATCCTGACATCATACTTGCTAGCGAGACGTGGCTTAACCGTTCTATTGCTGAAAGCGAAG
>JAWPHD010012678.1:0-74139 GCA_037043455.1 Cyrtodaria siliqua
AGACAGACGGACAGACAGACGGACGGACGACGGGACGCCGCACCACGGCATAAGCTCTGCTGATCTCTGATCAGTAGAGCTAAAAAACTGAAAAAAATCTTCTTCTCTGGAACCACATGGCACAGAGCTCTCATGTATTACATGTAGCATCAGCTTATGGTCCTCTACTAAGTTTGTTCAAATGGTGACCCTTGGGTCAAATTTGTCCTCGCCCCGAGGGGTCACAGTTTTACATAGACTTATATATGATTTTTTTTTAAAAATCTTCTTCTCGGAAACTACAAGAGCCAGAGGTTTATTATTTTGCATTTGCTATAAGCTTATGGTCCTCTACCAATTTTGTTCAAATGGTGACCCTGGGGTCACATTTGGCCCCGCCCCGGGGGTCACAGTTTAAATAAGCTTGTATAGGGAAAAACTTAAAAAAATCTTCTTCTCAGAAACTACAAGAGCCAGAGGTTTAATATTTTGCATTTGCTATAAGCTTATGGTCCTCTACCAATTTTGTTTCAAATGGTGACCCTGGGGTCACATTTGGCCCCGCCCCGGGGGTCACAGTTTAAATAAGCTTGTATAGGGAAAAACTTAAAAAAATCTTCTTCTCAGAAACTACAAGAGCCAGAGGTTTAATATTTTGCATTTGCTATAAGCTTATGGTCCTCTACCAATTTTGTTCAAATGGTGACCCTGGTCCTGGGGTCACATTTGGCCCCGCCCCAGGGGTCACAGTTTACATAGGCTTGTATAGGGAAAAACTTAAAAAAAATCTTCTTCTCTGGAACTGCAAGAGCCAGAGGTTTAATATTTTGCATTTGCTATAAGCTTATGGTCCTCTACCAATTTTGTTCAAATGGGGACCCTGGGTCACATTTGGCCCCGCCCCCGGGGTCACAGTTTACATAGGCTTGTATAGGGAAAAACTTTAAAAAATCTTCTTCTCTGCAACCGCAAGAGTCAGAGGTTTAATATTTTGCATTTGCTATAAGCTTATGGTCCTCTACCATGTTTGTTCAAATGGTGACCCAGGGGTCACATTTGGCCCCCATCCGGGGTTCACCAGGTTTTACATCGGCTTGTATAGGGAAAAACCGGAAAAAATCTTCTTCTCTGGAACCACATGGCACTGAGCTCTCATGTATTACATGTAGCATCAGCTTATGATCCTCTACTAAGTTTTACACAGACTTATATATGATTTTTTTTAAAAATCTTCTTCTCGGAAACTACAAGAGCCAGAGGTTTATTATTTTGCATTTGCTATAAGCTTATGGTCCTCTACCAATTTTGTTCAAATGGTGACCCTGGGGTCACATTTGGCCCCGCCCCGGGGGTCACAGTTTACATAGGCTTGTATAGGAAAAACTTAAAAAAATCTTCTTCTCAGAAACTACAAGAGCCAGAGGTTTAATATTTTGCATTTGCTATAAGCTTATGGTCCTCTACCAATTTTGTTCAAATGGTGACCCTGGTGTCAAATTTGGTCGCGCCCCGGGGGTCACAGTTTTACATAGACTTATATAGGAAACACATTAAAGTCTTCTTCTCTGGAACTACAAAAGCCATAGGTTAAATATTTTGCATTTACATTACTCTTATGGTCCTTTACCAAATTTGTTCAATTGGTGACCCGTGGGGTCACATTTGGCCCCACCCCCAGGATCATGTTTTACATAGACTTGTATAGGGAAAAACTTAAAAAATCTTCTTTTCTGAAACCACAAAGCTCTCATATATTACATGTAGCCCTGGGGTGCCCAAGGTGTTACACACTAGCACCTTCATTTTGTATTTGATATTTACCAAACTTTGTCAGTGTCTTTATATCAATGTTGTTATACACAAAAGAGTCCACGTTTTTGAACAATCTTAAGCAAACTTGCACAGATTGTATATGACCATAAGATTTCGAAGAAGTTTGATGATGTGCCTGTACTCAGGTGATCGATTTAGGGCCATCTTGGCCCTCTTGTTTTATATACATATCTTGTTTTTTTATTTTTTTTTTACTTTTAAATGTTGTTTCTTAGTTGACCATCCTTAACATGTCCATCAAACATGTTCTTGATGTGAATTTAATATTAAATGAAAGTCTGAGACTTAAATACATATAAAAAATACTATCTTTCTTCTTTATTTGAACATTTGTCAAAATTCCCACTTTTTCCAATTCACATCAAATTGTTCCCCTCTAAAGGGCCCCGACACCCTTCCCCAAAAGTAAAAAAACAAACTGAGTATATTATACTGCAAGCATATGAATTTAGTCTATTGAAAAGTTGTAATTTTACCACTTTGAACAAAGTAGCTAAAAATGGCAAATCATTTATATTATGGATTTTTAAATTTATAGCATTATCTTGTACATATAAAGGCTTAGCAATCAGAATTTATCAAAAATTTGCCATAAACCACTCTGGAGAAGGTAAAACAGATGAAGTGACTGGCAGTCATATGGCATTTAAAGAGAAGTGTCAATTCAAAGTTCAAGTAGGCACTTAAGCTATTATTTAGTGTTTATTTCCTAAATCCATCTAATTACAGATCATTAGTCAAGATGAGCATATTACTTCACTCAGGTGCTGGCACCCAACTGTCACACAGCCAATTAGTATTTGGTAATTACCAACATTTTCACAGTAATCATGGCAAAAAGTGACACTATGCTATTTGCCTTAATGTTATCTAACAGTGATTCATCTAATTAACAGGTCAACCCTTATTAAGTTGGTTGAGTGTTTTACTTATTTTCAATACATTTTTTAGGCTATATGTGACAGTCGGTTTTCTAGTGGTGGAGGTAGCCATCCACATTTTTCTGTACTAATGAACCAGTACTGTATATCTCCCGCCATTCGTAAGAATCGACACTTCTCACTTACAGGATTTGAATCTGCAGTGGTGAGAGGCGAGAAGGTTTCAAATGCAGCATATTTACCATCCCGTTGATGGAAGCGCCAACTGTACTAAGGGACCACCTTCTCTAACAGACCACCATATCAGTGCCCAATTTAACCTATTATGACTTTGTCAACATAATTAAAACTTCATTTCATTCATTCGTAAATTAAAATCACCTTATAAAAGACCACCTATGTTTAGAGACCATTTTTTTCTTGCTTTTAGTTGTCTTTTAATACAGGTTTCCGATTGACAATACAACCCTTGACTGGTGACCGTTCACATACAAAATGGCAGCCAATATGTTGCCAATAGAATATCAATCTCATTAAAATCATATCCTAATTACGCTTTGATACTCTCCGCTATAGGATCTGACAACACTCCCTTGTAGGTCACGTCAGATCCTTTCATCCAATCAATATTCATGAGAAGATCAACTAAATTCAACCAATGAAATTGCGTATTTCATATGCACTTCAGATGAGTGAACTGAACAAATGAAAATCCACATAAAACATATAGATCTATATATCCGAATAAAGATAAAGTCTTCATGTGATATTGCTGTGGATTGCACGATAAATTCAAAGAAATGCTCTAAATGGCATGTTTTATATCAAGATACGAAGAAAATCATAGGCGCTGCCATGTGTGTTATGAAAATATATATTCCACCAAAATTATTATGACATTAGTACTCTAAATAGAAAGATATAGTACATCTGGCCCACTTGAATCAGTTGATAGCGAACTCGACTGTTGTCACCTGGGAGTGTCATTTTAGTTTGGGTTCAATCCCACGAATCGGTGACTGTTTTTGTACAGCTATTAAATTTCGTTAAACATAAAATTTCTTTATTTTTTTCAGTAAATGTTCAATAATGGTTGGTGACTATTATGTTTGTCAACCCAATTATTTTGTGTTTTATAAGCTAAAAGTTACGGACATTGTCTCTTTCAATACCGAGCGTAGACTGTTCCACAGCGTTTTACTGACATGCGCAGTGAATCGGTATATACCGAGCAACTTTGTAGGCTGAAATCTGATTGGCTAATCGTAAGGTCAATCTGATGTGATCTCAAATGGAGTGTTGTCAGATCCTTGTAGTGTAGCATATCATAGCGTGATAAAGGGTCTGTTTTTAATGAGATTGAGAGAATATATGCACCAATACAAGGTTGGTTGGCACATTTTGATAATAATACAGTACTGGATTTGTAAACAGTGAACAACTAAATTTAATATGCTGTTTTCAAGCAGATGCTTCCATAATATTCACAGAAAAGTCAAGATTTCAAACATGAAACACAAGCTCTTTATGCAAAACAAAAACGCTGAATGTTGTTTGGCTCAGCAAATTCAAATCATGTTTTATTCATAAATTCTCATGCTAATACAGAAAAGTGAGATGCGTGTGCAACTGTAGCAGCACCGAGTCTGCAGACAAAATTCTGAATTTAATTGTGAAAGAAGCATGATCAATAGTACAAACCCTCTCAGCAACACAAAACATGGTTCTGTGTCCTGGTGGTGTGTCATGGTGGTATATCCTGGTGCTGTGTTATGGTGGTCTGTCCTTGTGGTGTGTCATGGTGGTGTATCCTCGTGGTGTGTCATGGTGGTATCTCCTGGTGGTGTATCATGGTGGTATGTTCTGGTGGTATGTCCTGGTGGTGTTTCATGGTGGTATATCCTGGTGCTGTGTCATGGTGCTGTGTTTTGGTGGTCTATCCTTGTGGTGTGTCATGGTGGTGTGTCTTGATGATGTGTCATGGTGGTGTGCCATGGTGGTGTGTCATGGTGGTATGTCATGGTGGTGTGTCATGGTGGTGTGTCATGGTGGTATGTGCTGGTGGTGTGTCCTGGTGGTGTTTCATGGTGGTGTGTCATGGCAGTGTGTCATGGTGGTGTTTCATGGTGATGTGTCCTGGTGGTGTTGCATGGTGGTGTGGCATGGTGGTGTGTCATGGTGGTGTGTCCTTGTGGAATGTCATGGTGGTATCTCCTGGTGGTGTATCATGGTGGTATGTTCTGGTGGTGTGTCCTGGTGGTGTTTCATGGTGGTGTGTCATGGCAGTGTGTCATGGTGGAGTTTCATGGTGATGTGTCCTGGTGGTGTGTCATTGTGTTGTGGCATGGTGGTGTCATGGTGGTGTGCAATGGTGGTGTGTCATGGTGGTGTCTCCTGGTGGTGTATCATGGTTGTATGTCCTGGTTTGTGTCATGGTGGTGTGTCCTGGTGGTTTGTCCTGGGTAGCCATGTAGACTCCCACAGACAAACAGGTTTGGCATTATGTGACATGGTGGTGTGACATTATGTGACATGGTGGTTTAACATTATGGTGACATATTGTTGTCAGCCATGGTGG
Organism: Cyrtodaria siliqua; assembly: GCA_037043455.1. Lineage (NCBI taxonomy): Eukaryota > Metazoa > Mollusca > Bivalvia > Adapedonta > Hiatellidae > Cyrtodaria > Cyrtodaria siliqua. Next base: position 5,272 of record JAWPHD010012678.1, read on the forward strand.
TATGTCATGGTGTGACATGGTGATATGACATGGGGTGACATGGTAGTATGACATGGTGATAGTGTGGTATGTTATGGTGTGACATGGTGATATGACATGGCATGACATGGTAGTATGACATGGTATGACATTGTATGAAATGATGATATGACATAGTGATATGACATGGTGTGATACATGGTGGTATGACATGGTGGTATGACACATGGTGGTATGACATATGGTGATATGACATTGAGTGACATGGTGGTATGACATGATGTGACATGGTGTGACAAGGTGTGACATGGTATGAAATGATGATATGACATGGGTATATGACATGGTGTGATATGGCATGGTGGTATGACATATGGTGGTATGCCATATTGTGGTATGGCATGGTGGTATGACATGGTGGTATGACATGGTGACATGTTGGTATGACATGGTGGTATGACATGACGGGGTGATCTGGTGGTATGACATGGTGGTATGACATATGGTGGTATGACATGGTGGTATGATGGTGGTATGAGTAGCAATGTAGACTCCCCGACTAGCAGCAGCTGTGACATGGTATGATATGGTACGATAAATGAGTAATCAATGTTCAATGTAAGAAAAAGATCACTGCATGGATCCAATGTAAGAAACAGATCACTGCTGGGATCCAATGTAAGAAACAAATCACTACAGGGATCCAATAAAGAAACAGATCACTGCAGGGCTCCAATTTAAGAAACAGATACTGCAGGGATCCAATGTAAGAAACAGATCACTGCAGGGCTCCAATTTAAGAAACAGATACTGCAGGGATCCAATGTAAGAAACAGATCACTGCAGGACTCCAATCTACGAAACAAATACTGCAGGGATCCAATGTAAGGAACATACACTATAGATACAACGTAAGAAACAAATACTGCAGGGATACAATGTAAGAAACAAATACTGCAAGGATCCAATGTAAGAAACATACACTGCAGGGATCCAATGTAAGAAACATACACTGCAGGGATCCAATGTAAGAAACAGATACTGCAGGGATCCAATGTAAGAAACAGATCACTGCAGGGCTTCAATTTAAGAAACAGATACTGCAGGGATCCAATGTAAGAAACAGATCACTGCAGGACTCCAATCTACAAAACAAATACTGCAGGGATCCAATGTAGAAACAAATACTGCAGGGATCCAATGTAAGAAACATACACTGCAGGGATCCAATGTAAGAAACATACACTGCAGTGATCCAACATAAGAAACATACACTGTAGTGATCCAATGCAAGAAACAGATACTGCAGGGATCCAATGTAAGAAACATACACTGCAGTGATCCATTATAAGAAACATACACTGCAGTGATCCAACATAAGAAACAGATACTGCAGTGATCCAATGCAAGAAACATACACTGCAGTGATCCAATGCAAGAAACAGATACTGCAGGGATCCAATGTAAGAAACATACACTGCAGGGATCCAATGTAAGAAACATACACTGCAGTGATCCAACATAAGAAACATACACTGCAGTGATCCAACATAAGAAACATACACTGCAGGGATCCAATGTAAGAAACATACACTGCAGTGATCCAACATAAGAAACATACACTGCAGTGATCCAATGCAAGAAACATACACTGCAGTGATCCAACATAAGAAACACACACTGCAGTGATCCAATGCAAGAAACACACACTGCAGTGATCCAATGCAAGAAACATACACTGCAGTGATCCAACATAAGAAACATACACTGCAGTGATCCAATGCAAGAAACATACACTGCAGTGATCCAATGCAAGAAACAGATACTGCAGTGATCCAATGCAAGAAACATACACTGCAGTGATCCAATGCAAGAAACAGATACTGCAGTGATCCAACATAAGAAACATACACTGCAGTGATCCAATGCAAGAAACATACACTGCAGTGATCCAATGCAAGAAACATACACTGCAGTGATCCAATGCAAGAAACAGATACTGCAGTGATCCAATGCAAGAAACAGATACTGCAGTGATCCAACATAAGAAACATACACTGCAGTGATCCAATGCAAGAAACATACACTGCAGGGATCCAATGCAAGAAACATATACTGCAGTGATCCAATGCAAGAAACAGATACTGCAGTGATCCAACATAAGAAACAGATCACTGCAGTGATCCAATGCAAGAAACATACACTGCAGTGATACAATGCAAGAAACATACACTGCAGTGATCCAATGCAAGAAACATACACTGCAGTGATCCAATGCAAGAAACATACACTGCAGTGATCCAATGCAAGAAACAGATACTGCAGTGATCCAATGCAAGAAACAGATACTGCAGTGATCCAACATAAGAAACATACACTGCAGTGATCCAAAGCAAGAAACATACACTGCAGTGATCCAATGCAAGAAACATACACTGCAGTGATCCAATGCAAGAAACAGATACTGCAGTGATCCAATGCAAGAAACAGATACTGCAGTGATCCAACATAAGAAACATACACTGCAGTGATCCAATGCAAGAAACATACACTGCAGGGATCCAATGCAAGAAACATACACTGCAGTGATCCAATGCAAGAAACAGATACTGCAGTGATCCAACATAAGAAACAGATCATTGCAGTGATCCAATGCAAGAAACATACACTGCAGTGATCCAATGCAAGAAACATACACTGCAGTGATACAATGCAAGAAACATACACTGCAGTGATCCAATGCAAGAAACAGATACTGCAGTGATCCAATGCAAGAAACAGATACTGCAGTGATCCAACATAAGAAACATACACTGCAGTGATCCAATGCAAGAAACATACACTGCAGGGATCCAATGCAAGAAACATACACTGCAGTGATCCAATGCAAGAAACACATACTGCAGGGATCCAACATAAGAAACAGATCACTGCAGAAAAACATTTATCAACTTTGTTTATTAAAATGCTACAATTAATATAATGCACAAAGTTACTTTGTTATGATGTATCAACGTTCACCCTTAACTAGCAATTAAGAAATTAAGAAACTTTTAAGTACTCATAAAACAGTAATGTCTCACAAGATCATAAACCTCTATGTCATTGTAATATTTTCAAATAAAAAGTCATCTTTTGCAAAAAAAGAGACAATGACCTCTTTGTATCCACTCCATAATTAACCACAATATCAATCAATCAAGCATTCCAGTTATAATAGGCCTATCATTGTTTTATCCCTGAGATAATTAAAAGACAATGCACATTCTGTGTATTGCAGAAACAGTGGGTGAAGTAACAGAACATTGTTGTAGTACCAGGTACCTCTTATACCAAAAACCATTAAGCACATGCAACAAAAAATTGCATAGCAATTATCCCAAGGCAGATATTATCTAATTTAACAACTTGACATTAAGTGATTAGTAATAGTTAATGTTTTTTGTTTTAATTGGAAGAGCTGATTTATAAATATGTAAGACTAGCCTTATGCCATTTAGCAAACAGGAGAAGAAAAATGACAATTTGAGACTTCATTGCATTTGTTATTTATGATTTATTTATTTACATATATTTCTTTTGACTTCAAAATACATTTACATGGCCACAGATTTATCTAGCACTACTTAACCCTGAGATTGTGGAAATTCCTTTTACCCCTCAAATACTCACCCTAATATCAAGAGTAAATCACCATTTGCTGATATTTACAACCTGCCAATGCCAAAGAATTATAGTTAAGACAAGCTACATGTTTATAGGCAAATTGTGATGGGTGTACAGGTTGTTAGGCAATGTGTTGGGTCAATCTCATTAAAATCAGACCCTTTATCACACTATGATACTCTACACTATAAGGATCTGACAACACTTCATTGGAGGTCACATCAGATTGACCTTACGATTAGCCAATCAGATTTCAGCATACAAAATTGCTCGGTATAGACTGCTTCACTGCGCATGTCGCGTTTCAGTAAAACGCTGTGGATCAGTCTACACTCAGTATTGAAAGAGACAATGTCCGTGACTTTTACCTTATAAAACACAAAATAATTGCATTGACAAACATAATACACCAACCATTATTGAATATTTACTGGAAAAAAAAAAAAAAAGATTGTTTGACGGAATTTAATAGCGGTACAATTTTTTTTTTACTGATTCGTGGGATTGAACCCACACTAAAATGACACTCGAGGGTCATCAGCTAAGTTCGCTATCAACTGAGCTAAGCGGGCCAGATGTACTACGACTATGTCATAATAATTTCAGTGGAATATATATTTTCAAGCACACATGGCAGCACCCATGTTTTTCTTCGTATCTTGATATAAAACATGCCATTTAGTGCATTTCTTTGAATTCATCTTGCAATCCACAGCAATAACACACAAAGACTTTATCTTTATTCGGATATAGATCTATGTGTTTTATGTGGATTTTCTTTTGTTCAGTTCACTCGAGCGTCATCTGAAGAGCATAATATGAAATGCGCGATTTCATTGGTTGAATTTAGTTAATCTTCTCATGAATATTGATTCAATGAAGGGTCGATCTGACGTGACCTACAAGGGAGTGTTGTCAGATCCTATAGCGGAGAGTATCAAAGCGTAATTAGGATATGTTTTTAATGAGGTTGGGTGTACATGTTGTTAGGCAATGTGTTCGGTGTACATGTTGCTAGGCAATGTGTTGGGTATACATCTTGTTAGGCAATGTGTTGGGTGTACATGTTGTTAAGCAATGTGTTTGGTGTACGTATTGTTAGGCAATGTGTCGGGTGTACATGCTGTTAGGTAATGTGTTGGGTGTACATCTTGGTAGGCAATGTGTTGGATGTACATGTTGTCAGGCAATGTGTTGGGTGTACATATTGTTAGGCAATGTGTTGGGTGTACATGTTGTTAGGCAACTGTTGGGTGTACATGTTGTTAGGCAATGTGTTGGGTGTACATGTTGTTAGGCAGTGTTTGGTGTACATGTTGCTAGTCAATGTGTTGGGTGTACATATTGTAAGGCAATGTGTTGGGTGTACATGTTGCTAGTCAATGTGTTGGGTGTACATGTTGTTAGGCAATGTGCTGGGTGTACATGTTGCTAGTCAATGTGTTGGGTGTTCATGTTGGTAGGCAATGTGTTGGGTGTACATGTTGCTAGGCGATGTGTTAGGTGTACATGTTGCTAGTCAATGTGTTGGGTGTTCATGTTGGTAGGCAATGTGTTGGGTGTACATGTTGTTAGGCAATGTATTGTGTGTACATGTTGTTAGGCAATGTGTCGGGTGTACATTATTGTTAGGTAATGTGTTGGGTGTACATGTTGCTACCATCACTAATTACATGTAAACCTCCGAGGTGTAGTCGAATGTAGTTCCTATAAAAAGTAATCCCTCCTTTTTTGACGGAAATGGGCATTATAAGTAGAGGAAAACTGCCCATTTCTATTCGATGTGGGTTGTATGTATAAGAAGCGTATTAATAGGTTTTACTGGATCACTGATGAAAATAGTCAATCAATGAAAACAGCTATACCATTGACCTGTTTAGTAAACAAACAAGAACTTCCTTACATGTCTTGTGAGCCCACATTTTCTGGTGATTTTTGAAGTGGAAAATTAGTTTTCTATTTGAACATTACACTGCTGCATTATCCATACTTGAGTTGAATTTGCAGCAAATCATTAATAAGTGACACTTTAACATAGGTGTCTATGGGGAAAATAATTAGTGGTTTCATACCTGTACCATAAAACATGTAGAGTGTGACAATAAACCCTGATCATCATCAGTTCTGTCCCTTAGCTGGCAGACAGCAGGTTGTCTAAGTGATTTTTTGAAGCACCGGCTAGTCTCGAAGTTCCCTAAGATGGCAACATTTAGCAAGACGACAAGCCGAGGTAGCAACTACAACTTCCCAAATGTATGAGTCAGACAGACATGGCAGGAATTCCTGTTTTACAATAATTAACTGTCATAATAATTATGCTGCCTAACACATGATCTAAGAACTGTCTGACCTTTCTCTGATTTTCAGTCAGTACTGTAGAGATTAAGGAAAGATGCAAAGCATTATGGGAATATCGTATTTGGGAGCAAGTGACCAACGTCGAGGAAGATGCGACTGGTCGAAGGCTGCAAGACCAGTTAGCAATGTAAATGTTATGTAACTAAACCTTCGGACCAACAAGTAAGGACAAGGTACTGTAGCTTTGTTTCAATTTTGTTTTCATATTTGCTTCCTTATCCACAAGGTGAGGTGATATCAATGTTCCTTCAGACAAAACAAGTTAAAATATATCGAGGAAAAGACATGCCTAATTTTCAAAATAATTTGTTCATTTCGTTTTTCCCCATGCAATAAAGTGATGAACTTTTTTTTTTAAACCAAAAATTCTTTTCAGTCTACCAGATTTATGGATAATGAAAATGTCATTACCTCGACATCATAAAATTAAAATGTAATAGTAAACCCTGAGAACTACAGAAACCAAAATGCATGCAAGAGAATAACCAAATGTTTAATGGCCCACCTTCAGCAGATACACACATGAATTCAGAGACTGATGATAGGTTTGAGCTTTACTCTGGTGCCACTGGCGTGTTCTTCTTTACTCTGGTGCCACTGGCATGTTCTTCTTTACCCTGGTGCCACTGGTGTGTTCTTCTTTACTCTGGTGCCACTGGCGTGTTCTTTACTCTGGTGCCACTGGCGTGTTCTTCTTTACTCTGGTGCCACTGGCATGTTCTTCTTTACCCTGGTGCACTGGTGTTTTCTTCTTTACTCTGGTGCCACTAGTGTGTTCTTTACTCTGGTGCCACTGGTGTGTTCTTTTTTACTCTGGTGCCACTGGCATGTTCTTCTTTACTCTGGTGCCACTGGCGTGTTCTTCTTTATTCTGGTGCTACTGGTGTGTTCTTCTGTTAGCCTCCTTCATCAGATGGCAGCGTGTTTTTTTCCTTCTATAAGTTGTACCGAAAAACGGTACCATTCCCAATGGCAAAAAGTGTGTTATTTTCCCAATTAGAGCGAAAAAATTCACAATCCCCAACTATTATACTCAGTTGCAAAAGAAACTGGGCACTTTGAAAATTTTACTTCACACCCTATCCTCTTTATCAAGCGACAGTCCCTTAGTGATTCGACTATTGAAAAACAAATGGGATAACAATATTGGCAATGGAATGATAAAAACTTTGGTATCAAACATGGCAATATTCATTTTGGAATGTGTCAATTTAATTCTAAAACAATTTACACAATTAAATCTAAACAAAACTCAGTGTCCACTTTCTTTTGCAACTGAGTATATATATATATTTAAACAGAAGAAGGGGGAAAATATATTGTTTTAGGTGAGGGTAATGAGATATTAGAAGAGAATGTATAATGGTAATGTGTTTGCAAAGTATTTAAGCATTATAATATATGTTTTTGTTTGATAGTGAATAATTCCCAATTTAAGGCAAAACAACGCTTATTTTCCCAATTGAATGGGTTCCCAAAAGGGTGAAAAAAATCACTGGATGGGAATATAAATCTGGTAGTCTGGTGTATCGCAGGCTATTCTCTGAGCATGTTAAAGGGACACACAGCAACCTTGATATTTTAAAATTCATGGAGTCCCGTTAATTTTTCCTACATAACTTGCATTTGTTCAACCATTTATATTATTAGAATAGTCAATAGTAACTAGTTTCTACATATTACTAACTGTGTATTATATTGCATCAATAATATATTTAACAATTTGGTACATTTGGTACAATAACAAAGACAATTGAAATCTCAAATGTTTTATTTAATTATAAAGTCAAAATGATACAGGATTAATAAATTGACGTGCTAATTTTAATGCTGGAAATAAAAGCCAAGATTGCCTTGTGTCCCTTTAAATAACCACAGGAATCTATTTGATAGTAAGAGTAGGGCACATTTAGTAACCTCTGACATTCATCTCAATTGATCTATGTCTACTTTGTATAAGAACCAAAGTCTATCAACAAGTGTTTCTTTCTTTTCCTTTGAGGAAATAGAACAGTAGCATGTGTTTTCAGGTTTTATCTGTTGTTGTGCATGATCTAAAACCAGATACATCTAGGACAACAGCACTTCATTAAAATGTGAATGTATCAGAGGTGTTCCAGAGTAGGTACTGAACCTGTGCCAACCACCCTGACTCTACTGACCTCAATTCTTATGAATTACTTACATGCAGCAGCAGCAGCAGGGTTGACAATGGCAAGACACTGATTAAGAGGTCAATCTTTCATGGTGTGCAGATGCAACATCATGTGTGTTCGTTTGAATGGTGTTTTACGTAAGCACATGTTAGGCCATATATGACGGTCAATTTGTTTGTGGTCGAAGCAGACCACCCCCTTAATCCTGGGTAAACCCAGTACTTTATACCTCCCCTCATCCATAAGAATGACAATTTCCCATTTCACAAGTCTAGCATAAAGAAGGATTTGAACCTGCAGCCGTGAGAGGCGAGAATGTTTTAGATGCAGCATCTTTACTATCCTGGCCACAGATGCGCTACAAGGTGGACTAGATGTGCAAATGTAAGATCATGGTGGACAAGATGTGTGCAGAAGTAAGATCATGATGGACTAGATGATTGTGTGCAGATGTAAGATCAAGGTGGACTAGATGTGTGCAGATGTAAGATCAAGGTGGACTAGATGTGTGCAGATGTAAGATCAAGGTGGACTAGATGTGCAAATGTAAGATCATGGTGGACTAGATGTGCAAATTTAAGATCATGGTGGACTAGATGTACAGATGTAAGATCATGGTGGACTAGATGTGTGCAGATGTAAGATCATGGTGGACTAGATGTACAGATGTAAGATCATGGTGGACTAGATGTGCAAATATAAGATCATGGTGGACTAGATGTGTGCAGATGTAAGATCATGGTGGACTAGATGTACAGATGTAAGATCATGGTGGACTAGATGTGCAAATATAAGATCATGGTGGACTAGATGTGTGCAGATGTAAGATCGTGGTGGACTAGATGTACAGATGTAAGATCATGGTGGACTAGATTAAGATCATGGTGGACTAGATGTGCAAATATAAGATCATGGTGGACTAGATGTGTGCAGATGTAAGATCATGGAGGACTAGATGTACAGATGTAAGATCATGGTGGACTAGATGTGTACATATAAGATCATGTTGGACTAGATGTGTGCAGATGTAAAATCATGGTGGACTAGATGTACAGATGTAAGATCATGGTGGACTAGATGTGCAAATATAAGATCATGGTGGACTAGGTGTGTGCAGATGTAAGATCATGGTGGACTAGATGTACAGATGTAAGATCATGGTGGACTAGATGTGCAAATATAAGATCATGGTGGACTAGATGTGTGCAGATGTAAGATCATGGTGGACTAGATGTACAGATGTAAGATCATGGTGGACTAGATGTGCAAATATAAGATCAAGGTGGACAAGATGTGTACAGATGTAAGATCATGGTGGACTAGATGTAAGATCATGGTGGACTAGATGTACAGATGTAAGATCGTGGTGGACTAGATGTGCAAATATAAGATCATGGTGGATTAGATGTGTGCACATGTAAGATTATGGTGGACTAGATGTACAGATTAAGATCATGGTGGACTAGATGTACAGATGTAAGATCATGGTGGACTAGATGTAAGATCATGGTGGACTAGATGTACAGATGTAAGATCATGGTGGACTAGATGTAAGATCATGGTGGACTAGATGTACAGATGTAAGATCATGGTGGACTAGATGTAAGATCATGGTGGACTAGATGTACAGATGTAAGATCATGGTGGACCAGATGTAAGATCATGGTGGACTGGATGTACAGATGTAAGATCATGATGGACTAGATTTCCAGATGTAAGATCATGGTGGACTAGATATCTAGTCCAGATGTAAATTCGTGGTAGACTAGATTTACAGATGTAAGATTGTGGTGGACTAGATGTACAGATGTAAGATCATGGTGGACTGGATGTGCAGATGTAAGATCCTGGTGGACTAGATGTACAGATGTAAGATCATGGTGGACTGGATGTGCAGATGTAAGATCCTGGTGGACTAGATATACAGATGTAAGATCATGGTGGACTAGATGTACAGATGTAAACTCATGGTAGACTAGATGTACAGATGTAAGATCATGGTGGACTAGATGTACAGATGTAAGATCATAGTGGACTAGATGTCCAGATGTAAGATCATGATGGACTAGATGTACAGATGTAAGATCATGGTGGACTAGATATCTAGTCCAGATGTAAATTCATGGTAGACTAGATTTACAGATGTAAGATTGTGGTGGACTAGATGTACAGATGTAAGATCATGGTGGACTGGATCTGCAGATGTAAGATCATGGTGGACTAGATGTACAGATGTAAGATCATGGTGGACTGGATGTGCATATGTAAGATCATGGTGGACTGGATGTGCAGATGTAAGATCATGGTGGACTAGATATACAGATGTAAGATCATGGTGGACTAGATGTACAGATGTAAACTCATGGTAGACTAGATGAGCAGATGTAAGATCATTGTGGACTAGATGTACAGATGTAAGATCATAGTGGACTAGATGTCCAGATGTAAGATTATGTTGGACTAGATGTACAGATTTAAGATCATGGTGGACTAGATGTACAGATGTAAGATCATGGTGGACTAGATATCTAGTCCAGATGTAAGATCATGGTGGACTAGATATCTAGTCCAGATGTAAGATCATGGTAGACTAGATGTACAGTTGTATGATTGTGATGGACTAGATGTACAGATGTAAGATCATGGTGGACTAGATATCTAGTCCAGATGTAAGATCATGGTAGACTAGATGTACAGATGTAAGACTGTGGTGGAATAGATGTAAGATTATGGTGGACTGGATGGTGGACTAGATATCTAGATGTAAGATCATGGTGGACTAGATGTACAGTTGTAAGATCATGGTGGACTAGATATCTAGTCCAGATGTAAGATCATGGTAGACTAGATGTTCAGATGTAAGATTGTGGTGGACTAGATGTACAGATGTAAGAACATGGTGGACTGGATGTGCAGATGTAAGATCATGGTGGACTAGATGTACATATGTAAGATCATGGTGGACTAGATGTAAGATCATGGTGGACTGGATGTGCAGATGTAAGATCATGGTGGACTAGATGTACATATGTAAGATCATGGTGGACTAGATATCTAGTCCAGATGTAAGATCATGGTGGACTAGTTGCACAGATGTAAGATCATGGTGGACTAGATGTACAGATGTAAGATCATGGTGGACTAGATGTATAGATGTAAGATCATGGTGGACTAGATGTACAGATGTAAGATCATGGTGGACTAGATTTCCAGATGTAAGATCATGATGGACTAGATGTACAGATGTAAGATCATGGTGGACTAGATTTACAGATGTAAGATCATTGTGGACTAGATGTACAGATGTAAGATCATGGTGGACTAGATGTACAGATGTAAGAACATGGTGGACTAGATTTACAGATGTAAGATTGTGGTTGACTAGATGTACAGATGTAAGAACATGGTGGACTAGATGTACAGATGTAAGATTGTGGTGGACTAGATGTACAGATGTAAGATCATGGTGGACTGGATGTGCAGATGTAAGATCATGGTGGACTAGATGTACATATGTAAGATCATGGTGGACTAGATATCTAGTCCAGATGTAAGATCATGGTGGACTATATGCACAGATGTAAGATCATGGTGGACTAGATGTACAGATGTAAGATCATGGTGGACTAGATGTATAGATGTAAGATCATGGTGGACTAGATGTACAGATGTAAGATCATGGTGGACTAGATTTCCAGATGTAAGATCATGATGGACTAGATGTACAGATGTAAGATCATGGTGGACTAGATGTACAGATGTAAGATCATTGTGGACTAGATGTACAGATGTAAGATCATGGTGGACTAGATTTCCAGATGTAAGATCATGGTGGCCTAGATGTACAGATGTAAGATCATGGTGAACTAGATGTACAGATATACGATCATGGTGGACTGGCTGTGCGGTTGTTAGATTGCTGGCACTTTGAATTACCTTACTCTAGAGCTATTCATTTATTTGGTTCTTCTACATGCCATGACAGTTAAGCCTAAAGGGAAGAATATGATTAATTTTGTCTGAACTCTGATCTGGTAGACTACTAGGTGCTATATTCTCTATATAGCATGTTTTGTTTATACTTTCTTGTAATTAGAGCACATATATCAGAGATCTATGGTATTGTATAACAAGTAATGAAGGCAATATCTGAGTAATTTAGCCTCTTATTTACCAAAGATAACCATTAATTTACAGACAATGTAATGATGAACTAGCACCTAGAATATCTTTTACCATTTAATTAGTAAAAGTTTAGTCCGACCTTAATGAGCATGTAATGTACATAGAATAAACATACCGTATAATCCCTAATAAACACCCCACCCTAAATAAACACCCTCCTCAGAAATATTGTTTAAAACTTACTAAAAGATGCAAGTTAATCTGTTTCATTCACAATGGAAGACACAAAATCACTAGAAAAACTTAAAATCCGATGCATAATCATTAATTGATTGACATGCTGACTTTGGTTTTCTTGGTAAAGAAAATCATTAAATAATGTCTGACTTAAATTATGTATTTTTTGGTCTCAAATAAATACCTACCCCTACCCCCTCCACCATAAACATACAATGCACATATAATGAACAAATAATGTAGATAAAACAATTTATAATATACAAATATCACATATAATGCCATATAACAGACATAAACTAAAAACGTAAGCCAAAGCTTCATAAGAGTCATATGACCCTGACTCAAAAATCCCAAGGGTCAAAATTGAAATGTCAAAAGTCAAATAATATTTTATAAAACATCCTTTTATAGCTTTAATTTTAGTGAATTCTGTAAATATTTTATTGCCAAGAAAGGTGTGCAAGGATATGCATTTGAACTTAAAAACTACTATTCCATTTTACAATAATGTGTCATTATGTCATTATGTCAAAGATTCAAAGTTATGTAAGGATTTTTAATAAATTGGGGTGCACATTAAAAAACAAGAGGTCAATGACCTTGAAGCTCTACTGATTGATTTTGATTTTTTGCTGTGGCGGCCATCTTGAATTTCCGGCCGACCTGAAATTTTGCTAGGATCAATTAGACATCAAGAGCAACATTCCTGTGAAGTTTAATGAAAATCTGTGAAGCAGTTTCAGAGTAGAATAGGCTACAAGTTTTCATTATATAACTCTATGTAAACAAAGATGGCCACTGACAGCCATACTTAACATCGAATCAAACGATTTTTGACAAGGACCAACATCATGTCATGCTGATCATTTTAGAAAAAGTCCTATATATCACTTATAGTTTTCAAGAAATAGTCTCTACAAACTTGTATTTTGAAGATATATTTTTAGCCATGGTGGCCATCTTGAATTTCCGGCCGACCTGAAATGTTGCTAGGATCAATTAGACATCAAGAGCAACATTCCTGTGAAGTTTCATGAAAATCCGTCAAGTAGTTTCAGAGGAGTAGTCGCTACAAGTTTTCATTATATAACTCTATGTAAACAAAGATGGCCACGGGCAGCCATGTTTAACGTCGAATCAAAATAATGTTCGACTCGGATAACCATCATGTCATGCTGATCATTTTAGAAAAAGTCCCATATCAATATCCCTTATAGTTTTCAAGAAGTAGTCGCTACAAACTTATTTTTTAAAAATCTATTTTTAGCTGTGGCGGCCATCTTGAATTTCTGGCGGACCTGAAATATTGCTAGGATCAATTAGACATTAAGAGCAACATTCCTGTAAAGTTTCATAAAAATCCGCCCAAGTAGTTTCAGAGGAGTAGTCGCTACAAGTTTTTACTATATAACTATGTAAACAAAGATGGCCGCTGGCAGCCATATATTCATCATAGGACCAACATCATGTCATGCTGATCATTTTAGAAAAAGTCCCATATCAATATCACTTAGAGTTTTCAAGAAGTAGTTGCTACAAACTTGTTTTTTAAAAACCTATTTTTAGATTTGGTGGCCATCTTGGATTTCACATCAACATGAATTTTTGCTAGGATCAACTAGACTTCATGGGCAACATTTCTGTAAAGTTTCATGAAAATCCATTCAGTAGTTTCAGAGGAGTAGTCGCTAAAAAAAAAAACAGACGGACGACGGACACCGCACCACGGCATAAGCTCTGCTGATCTCTGATCAGTAGAGCTAAAAATTGTTAATATTATGAGTTATTGGTGTTATTATAACACAAACTCTGCTTGCACCAATTTATGTTTGGAACATTAAACAAGAAAACAAAGGACAGTGTATCTTTATTGTATGTTTAATTCTCAAGAAGTCTCATTTTATTAATTTCATTTACTTCAAGAAATAATTCTCTAGTTCAGTATACTCTATTTAATCTCAATGTTTTCAACCCACGGATATCCATTTTTCCACTCTAACTTAAATTTTCTAACAACCTTAGGCAATTTATTTTCATTTTCCGAATTGTCACTTATTTCCTACTTCTTTGGAGTCTGAGGGTCAAACAGTGCATCCCCAACAGGCTGTTTCAGAGACTGCGATGACATAAACGAAAATATACTTCTTTGAGCCATTTGTGTATTGAACATAAACACATTAGACGAATTAATAAAGTCTGTTACTCGAAAGGCACAAAAATAGTCCGCAAGCACAAAATTGTCATAATTAGTAATGTCTGGTAAGTTTTGACTGAATGATAACCCAGATTAAAATACGCTCTGTTTATGTACATTTTGCCGATTTATAAATATTTAAATTATCCTCATTAAAAGTATATTTCTTTGTTCTTTAATTAAATTAAAATGTGCTTAAAACAAAATTAACCAACAACAAACACAAATCAAGTCAATTTTATTTTTGCCGATTTTACCTTTTCACACGTTTGACCGCTAGCATCCGTTTTATCGCAGTTTGGTCTAATTAACCGGTAATCAATCAGAAGCAGGTAGCAATCAATTAAACAGTTAATCCAATCAAGTCATAATAGTCTCCATCTGCACAAACATCATAAACTTCAAAGATAATCATTAAATTGTCAACACAATAGCAGCGATTAGATTACACAATGACACCATTTACAGACAGGTTGTTTCCGCCTCTGTGCCACAAGCTGCGACAGCAGCGAATATGATTGGTCGAAAGGCGTTCAAGGTCTTCAGACAAGGTGTCGATCACTGTTATGCCGTATGTGCTCATTGTTGTGATGTGTGGGCTATCGAAAATAGGTATTAGATTGATGCTTGGAAGCAAATCTTCGAGCGTCATAAAACGCTGCGTCAGAATTGAGTCAAATTGAATATCCATGCGTCAAAACGCATGTGTACACATCTATTGAGAACCCTGAAAGGCTAACAAATACCCCTCACTCAAGGCTTTTACAATATAAACAGTCTATTAAATCATTTTAGAATTATTTTATCATTAGAATTTTATGTTTCTGGGTTTCAAGAACCTCACTACTCAATGTCCAGTAAAACCTCAGTGTGTTCTGAGAATACAATGAGCTTTCAATTAACTGGTTTCATTGGTAAATTTTTTATCAGTGAACCAATCAGAACGCTTCATTCATAATTTCCTTTGGTTGCTTCTATCATGACAATCCTTTCTGGAATTATGACATCACACCCTGGATAATTATGACATCACGTCATGCTATTATGACAATAAGAGAATAAATTTGGTGCAAATGATATTATCATCAATTAGGCATTAGGTAGAAAACAATTGTCATAAAGATTTTATAAATTATTAACCATGTTTTTTTTCTTTTTGTAACTGATAGTTAAAAGGTTATGTAGGTGCTAAATATGCAGAAAAAGGCAGAATTGGGAAAATAATATAACTATAATCTTACCTAAATTTATAAATGTAATAATGAAGTCTTTTGTTGGAGGGTATGATCCTTTTGCTGGGGTATAATAGTCAAATCAACAAGAAACGTGAATTCCACGAAAACCAGGTTTTCCGAAAGGAAACCGTTTTCTATTTTTAGTAACAGTGACCTTGAACTTGACCTCAGTGACCCCAAATGCAATCCTAAACTTCCATTACATATAAGGTACCTACACAGAAAGTTTCAGTCCAATATCTCATTCTCAACTAAAGTTATCGAGAGGAAACTGTTATTCTATTTTTGTAACAGTGACACAGCAAGTTTCATTCCAATATCTCATTCCTTACTTAAGTTATTTTTGCGGAAACCATTTTTGTATTTTCAGTAACAGTGATCTTGACCATGAAGCCAGTGACACCAGATGCAATCCCAAGCTTCCTTTCCGTATAAGCTACCTACCCTGCAAGTTTCATCGCAATAACTCATTCCTAACAAAAGTTATTAAGCAGAAACTGTTTTTCTATTTTTTAGTAACAGTGACCTTAACCTTGACCCCAATGACCCCAAATGCAATCCCAAGCTTCCTTTCCATATAAGCTACCTACTCTGCAAGTTTCATTGCAATATCTCATTCCTTACAAAAGTTATTGAGAGGAAAACATTTTTGTATTTTTAGTAACAATGACCTTGACCCCAGTGACCCCAAATGCAATCCCGAGCTTCCTTTCCATATAAGCTAAGTATCCTGCAAGTTTCATCGCAATACCTCAGTCCTTTTGTATGGTGTTTTACGTCATTTTCAACAAATGTAAGGTTATATATGACGCTAATTTTTTTGTGGAGGAGGCAGACCACCCTTTTCCTGGGTAGAACCAGTACTGTACACCTCCCGCCATCTGTAAGAATCAACACTTTCTCACTTACAAGTCGAGCTCCCAATGCGATTGGAACCCGCAGGGGTGAGAGGCACATACCTAACAAAAGTTATTGAGCAGAAACATTTTTTCTATTTTTAGTAACAGTGACCTTGACCTTGACCCCAGTGACCCCAAATGCATCCCAAGCTTCCTTTCCATATAAGCTACCTAGCGACGGACGCACAAGCCAAATCCAGTATACTCCCCTACAGTGGGTATAAATATACATTTAATGTACATATAATGACACATTTATGAATGTAAAATTAACTTTAAGACGGCTGCAGCTAAGCCAACTGGGCGATTTTTGAAAAACAATAATGAGTGGAGTGGTGGTGGTGTGTGATGGCTTTTAGGGGTGGGTCGGTAGGTAGGGATATATATTTTTTTTTTAAAACATTTTTATTATTAACGTATGCCCATCGACGGCATGCAAATATCGTGTGCTTCACTAGTATTATCCATAGAGTTTTTTTTTAAAAGGGTTTAGTTAAATATTAACAGAACATGCAAGAAATAAGAAACAAAAATCTTGAAAAAAAATAATGAATTAAAAAAAAAAAAATAAAAAAAAAAATTGTTTGGGTCGGCGGATTTGCCGTGGGTCGGTCGCAAACTGCAAACAAACAATATTTTAATTTAGGCCCTGTTAACTGTTTTCAGTATGTTTTAATTTACTTTGTCAGCAAATTCAGTTTCTTATCCTGTTATGAGAACCCCGCTTGCCCTTGCCCCTTGTCCTCACCCCCACCCCACCCCTGTTAATCATCAAAACAACAACCCCCACACACACACACACACACCCACACACCCCTGTTAATCATCAAAACAAAAACAACAACACCTAAGCAAAGATAAATATACAAATATATTATACTGACCATAGTAGAAAAATTCTTGTTGATATAAAAATGACATGATTACCATGAAATCACATTGTATAACTGATAACACACAAAAACACTCTAATCATTCGACTGTCATGGCTTTGAAACATCTGTATACCCTCTTAACATTGCAGCAAGTGTTACTCTCTTATGTAGGAAAAATGTCGCTTTCTGTAAGTTTGTATTAACTGAATATGTCAATTTTCACATAAACCAATCAACTTAACAAATCTAATTATTTTATAAGAACAATTCCTTTCAATGTGTATGTTGATAATAATTTAGTATTTACCATGAATCGAAAATGCCAGAAAATCCATACATCTTCATCTAAAAGTTGAATTATCTCCCTTTATCTGAGCAAACAAATCTTCCAAGTAGGTCAGTGTTAATCACCTTATCTATCTACAGAGTCTGTTATCTGCATGTTAAGGCAACTATCTTTCCACTTGATTAAACCCTGAGTGGCATTTACCTAAATACAGACAATGTCAACTTCTGGCTTGTAAAACAACCGATTTATTCAGAATTTAAAAGAAGATGTATGTGAACAGACTGACAAGCTGTCCAACTTGTTTATTTAGAAGTATCCAGTGATTTATTTGTTATTTACAGCCAAATACCACAAAGATCATTGACCCATCATCTCTCGCAACACATGTACAGGAGTCTGGCAAGAATAACAACTCTGTAAGAGAGCTGAAACAGGCCAATAAGAGATAACTCTTGCATCTGCACCAATCCCATTAAAATCATATCCTAATTACGCTTTGATACTCTCCGCTATAGGATCTGACCACACTCCATGGTAGGTCACGTCAGATCGACCTTTCATCTAATCAATATTCATGAGAAGATCAACTAAATCCAACCAATGAAATCGGGCGTTTCATAAGCAGTTCAGCAAACTCGCAGTGAATACTTCCCCTTTCTGTTACAGTGTGTTATTGCTGTGGATTGCATGATAAATTCAAAGAAATGCACTAAATGGAATGTAAAAAATAAATCATGGGCGCTGCCATGTGTGTTTTGAAAATATATATTCCACCGAAATTATTACAACATTAGTACTCTAAATAGTAAGCCATAATACATCTGGCCCGCTTAGCATAGTTGATAGCGTTCTCGATTGTTGACTCGCGAGTGCCATTTTAGTGTGGGTTCAATCCCACGAATCGGTAAAAAAATTGTACCGCTATTAAATTCCGTCAATCTTTTCTTTATTTTTTTTCAGTAAATATTCAATAATGGTTGGTGTATTACATTTGTCAACATGTATTGTGTTTTATAAGCTAAAAGTTACCGACATTGTCTCTTTCAATACCGAGCGTAGACTGCTCTACAGCATTTTAACTGAAATGGTTCAAACCCGATACGCGCAGTGAAGCAGTCTATACCGAGCAATTCTGTAGGCTGAAATCTAATTGATCGCAGTGGAGTACAGTCAGATCCTTGTAGCAAAGAGTATCGTAGCGTGATAAACGGTCTGATTTTAATGAGAATGGTATCTGCACAGAATTGCTACTACATGAAGAAATGGAAAAGACTGGATTGAATTCCTGATTTCATTAGAAACTTAATTGTGAAGTCTTTGTGGCACAGATGGTTCATGCTGAACATTTAGCCGGTCAAATGAACCGGATATTCGGCTTCCACTACTTGTTGAAAGTTTCATCCGATTATCTAATATGGTTTCAGAGACAGGCAGCAGACTTGAACATAAATATGTCACATAAGGTAAGTCACACATATTTAGCCACAAAACCATAATCCATGTTATGTTTAGTTTATCTGCATAGAAGGACATACAGATGGACAAATAAAGCAGAGAAAGTATATGCTGCTTTGGGGAGCATAAAAAACAGGCCCACATTAATAGTTGCTGGAGGAAGCCACTTCAACACTTCAACTTCAATAATAATGCAATTATATAATAGGCTTCTATTCTGGGCTCCTACAGGAAATGTCTCTCCTTTGCTGTTTAGCTGTCTGTTTTTATATGTCAAGCAAAACTTTAAATTACTTATATCCTGTATAGCATCAACAGTATCCCAATATAACACAGCATGTGGCGATGCCATGTGCCACTGTATGTACATCTAATTTAATGTGTTTATAATATGCCGTTCATGCAATAGCAGCAATACATTCATCTGCAGGTATTACATCTGCTGCAGTATAATAATGTCATGCCAAATTAAGACAAATTCAAACTGGTTATGAAATGATCCCTTCAGACAGCCACTGTCTGCAAAGCTTGAACCCTTGTCACCTTGACCCCCGATTCTTGGGCCTTCTCAGTGTGATTAACATTTGTGTGAAGTTCCATGAAATTCCCTAGTTATGGCTTATATATAGACATGACTGTTTTGAATGGACAGACAGACGGACTGACAGACGTCCAGACGAATGAATGAACTTACGGAAGATGCAATTACTATAGGCCCACTCCATTGGGAGTCATAAAAAGCAAATTATCAAATGCTTAAAAAGTAAATGGGGATGCAATTTTACTTAAAGGGGTTGATACACTATTTTCAAACAAGATTTATTTAAAATGGCTCTGACAACCTTAAAAATAGCTGAAAGAATTATCAAAATGCCAAGAAAAATAAATGAGGTATGATCTATTGAAAATTTGCAAAGAACACAAATGGAAGTCGCCATCTTGGAACGATGTATAAATTGTATGCTTATTTTTCATTTCCAGTGATTTTCTTTGCTTCAAAAGACATTTAATGAGTATGCCATATATGGTAAAAAGACGCGATGACATTATCGTTAAAGACGA
Organism: Cyrtodaria siliqua; assembly: GCA_037043455.1. Classification (NCBI taxonomy): domain Eukaryota; kingdom Metazoa; phylum Mollusca; class Bivalvia; order Adapedonta; family Hiatellidae; genus Cyrtodaria; species Cyrtodaria siliqua. Next base: position 25,805 of record JAWPHD010012678.1, read on the forward strand.
CCGCCTCCATTTGTGTTTCTTTGCAAATTTTCAATAACTCCTTTATTTTTCATGGCATTTTGATAATTCTTTCAGCTTTCTTCAAGTTTTTCAGAGCCCTTTGAAATAAAATAGTGCACCCCTTTAATGATAAAACAAGTGACTCTCAGCTTTCAATCTAATGCCCATTTTATTCATGACGCATCATAAATTTCGCAGTGGGTGTACTGCATTTACATTCATACCACAGTATAAAACCTCAACTATTTTAATTACATTTTTGCAAACAAAACTAGTAAATACTAACTTGGAAATTCAATTCTCTGCAAGATGCATTGATATTTTTAATGGGTCTTAATCATAGATAATAGAGCAATTTGTAAATTGAACTGTGTATGAACACTAGGAGGGTGGCATGCAGTAACTGGTGTAGTATGACATAAAAGCAATCAACACGGCTTACAAAATCAGTAAAATAAACGTTTTCATTGATGACTTTCACATTGTTAGGTAGAATGCCTAGGTATGCAGTCTCTAAATAAATACATTCCGTCTTGCACAAAGCTGACATTCCTTCTTTTCTGGATTTGATTTCTTTAAAGGGATGGTGAGGTTTCTTTCAATACAAAGGTAACAAGAGTACATCAATCCAAGGGACTCAAATCCAGTTCTTTGTTTAAATTGACACTGAATGCATGTTAAAAGTGAATGGCAAAGGTTTTAATGGTTTTAATATCACAGATTTGGATGTCTTTTAGTAGAAATCATAGAGAGCCTCAGTTCGCCATGGCTGTGATTCTCATATGTGCATCGAGCCTCAGTTCACCATGGCTGTGGTTCTCATATGTGCTTCGAGCCTCAGTTCACCATGGCTGTGGTTCTCATATGTGCTTCGAGCCTCAGTTCACCATGGCTGTGGTTCTCATATGTGCTTTGAACCTCAGTTCACCATGGCCATGGTTCTCATATGTGCTTCGAACCTCAGTTCATCATGGCTGTGGTTCTCATATGTGCATTGAGCCTCAGTTCACCATGGCTGTGGTTCTCATATGTGCTTTGAACCTCAGTTCACCATGGCCATGGTTCTCATATGTGCTTCGAACCTCAGTTCACCATGGCTGTGGTTCTCATATGTGCTTTGAACCTCAGTTCACCATGGCCATGGTTCTCATATGTGCTTCGAACCTCAGTTCACCATGGCTGTGGTTCTCATATGTGCTTTGAACCTCAGTTCACCATGGCTGTGGTTCTCATATGTGCTTTGAACCTCAGTTCACCATGGCCATGGTTCTCATATGTGCTTCGAGCCTCAGTTCACCATGGCTGTGGTTCTCATATGTGCATCGAGCCTCAGTTCACCATGGCTGTGGTTCTCATATGTGCTTTGAACCTCAGTTCACCATGGCCATGGTTCTCATATGTGCTTCGAACCTCAGTTCACCATGGCTGTGGTTCTCATATGTGCTTTGAACCTCAGTTCACCATGGCCATGGTTCTCATATGTGCTTCGAGCCTCAGTTCACCATGGCTGTGGTTCTCATATGTGCATCGAGCCTCAGTTCACCATGGCTGTGGTTCTCATATGTGCTTTGAACCTCAGTTCACCATGGCCATGGTTCTCATATGTGCTTCGAACCTCAGTTCACCATGGCTGTGGTTCTCATATGTGCATTGAGCCTCAGTTCACCATGGCTGTGGTTCTCATATGTGCTTCGAAGTTCTCATAAGTGCATCGAGCCTCAGTTCACCATGGCTGTGGTTCTCATTATGTGCTTCTAACCTCAGTTAATTTGGCTGTGGTTCTCATATGTGCAATGAGCCCCAGTTCACCATGGCTGTGGTTCTCATATGTGCAATGAGCCTCAGTTCACCATGGCTGTGGTTCTCATATGTGCATCGAGCCTCAGTTCACCATGGCTGTGGTTCTCATGTGATTTGAACCTCAGTTCACCATGGTTGTGGTTCTAACCAGTTCTCCAATCAAAAAGAACCTTTCATGCCTTAAAGCCTAAAACTAATCCAGGAAATGTTCGAGCTACTAAAGTGCCACTTATCTAGACTGTTTATGTTCATGATCCAAAATCAGTGTTGTGTGTTTGTCTGGGAGGCATGACAAGCAAGTTTTAATTTCTATAGTAGCTGTTAGATTAATGTTTTAAGGATCTTTTTTTCATCAGGGAATACTTCAATATTGCTGTACCACATTATTATTTCTGTATGTATCCATGGATCCATATGTATGTAATATTAATAAACCAACATAACATATGACAATCAAGGCTTTTGTTTGTTTGAATAAGTTGTTTGTTTGAGTAACTCGCAGACTGATCGGGGTTTACAATGTCCTTCTACTGATCAGTCATTTTCCACAAAACACACCTTTGTCACATAAATGGAATTGTCTTAATTCAAAGAAAGAACGGTCCATTACATATATATGTAGCGGGTTAAGGGTTAATAGCTGACACACTTTCATCATTGGTTTCCCTTATTCCCACAATGAAAATCCCAGTTTCTATTATATGTATGAAGGTACTTTCTAAATGATATAGAAAATTCTACATAATCAAAATGGAATTATCTCATTAGGCACTAATGTTATATGCAGTGTAATCAAATGTCACATTATTCTGCCTTTAATTACAGCTATAATTATTCTGCCTTTAAATACAGCTATATTTATTCTGCCTTTAATGAGATTTGCTAAAATCTGAAGCTTGCCAGACTTGAATAATTATTAAAGAATGTGTTCTGAGTGATGTTTCGAAGGAATGAAAATTAGAGAAGGATCATTTTAGTACAGAAGCCCTAGAAACATACAGATTAAGGTATCCGGTGATCAGGGTCACTGCAAATGATTTGGCATGGAAACTTGAAAGGAACAGTAACAAGCGAATTAGCAGACATAAAATAACCTATAACTAAATGCTCTTGTTAACAAAGGGAAGTAACAAGTACTGTAACACTTGTTATCAAAGGGAAGTAACAAGAACTGTAATACTTGATAACGAAGGGAAGCAACATGTCTGTAACGCTTGTTAACTAAGGGAAGTAATACGTACTGTACCACTATCTTCAATCTTGCAGAGTTGCCTTCCATAAACATACATAAAAATCATAGACAACTACTGTACTTGCATATTGTAAATTAAAAAATAGAGATAAAAGGTTATTTAGAAACGATCACTTTCCATAGATATACCTCTTACTATACTCATACTATATTCTTCTGTTTTTTCTCTATCTTTCTATCTTCTACCTTTCTCTATATATTTCTGTTAAACTAAACCTTTCTTTCGATACATTATAAAGTAATTTATTGATGAACATCATCTCATAACTATTGTGTTTGTACATTATTATATTGAAAAGAAATAAAATTTTAAAACAAAAAGGTAGCAATTGTTTTTCCCTATACTTACTTATTGTTTTGTTCGTTTGTTTGAATGGTGTTTTACGTCATTTTCAGCACATACTTGATTATACTGCACCAATAATATATTTAAACCTAAGTTTGGTAGAATAGCGTAGAAAAATTGAAAACTCATGATTTGTATCACCATTTATTCATTTATATGCAAGCAGGTATAAAAGCCAAAATGATAAGACTGGATTAAAGGGACACACGGCAATCTGGATTTCATAAAAACTCGCGGCGTCCCTTTTTTTTCTTCTACATACGATGCATTTGTTTAATCATTGACATTAATTATGAGAAATAAAGCAAATTGTGCATATAACTGACTGTTGATTATAATTATTGCACCAATGATACATTTAACCCTACAGTATAATAAGAAGAGGAAATGAAAATTCAGAATTTTAATTAATATAGATCTATGCAAGCAGGTTTAGTCAAAATGATACTGGATTAATAAATCGATATGCACATTTTAATGCTTGATAAAACCGTCAAGATTGCTGTGTGACCCTTTAATACATAGTGGTGCTGATTTGAATTCTTGATAAACAATTCATGATTGGCATGTGTCTCTTTAAGTTTAACTAATCAATAGCAGGAAGCTGTTAATGTCTGTATTTGAGTATAAATAGTTATAATCAATATGTTCTCTATATAATAGCCAGGAACACAGAAAAACTCTCCTGAAGGCCTGCGGCCAAAGTTTTTAGAAATTGTAAAGCCAAAAGATATTTTAATAAAAAGATGTATGTATGTATGGGTTTAACATCATTTTTAATAATCTTTGAGTCATGGTGACGGTGTCCAATACCAGCTATAGACACGTGACATGATACCCCACCCAGTCATATCACGAGGGTGTCCACTTGTAGCAGTTAGCTCTATGCTCAACTTTATAGTGCTGCCACCCAGGATCCAATACCAGCTATAAACATGTGACATGATACCCCACCCAGTCATATCACGAGGGTGTCCACTTGTAGCAGTTAGCTCTATGCTCAACTTTATAGTGCTGCCACCCTGGATCCAATACCAGCTATGATACCCAAAAGTCGCATTATTCTGACACTTGGCCAACCAGTCCTAGCACTACCTTTTAAATAAAAGAAGTTTTCCTGTTGGTTGTATGTGGTTCGTTTGTTATCTATCTACCATGATATTAGCCTGAGGTAACTGAGATGGACAGAGGGCAGATGCAAAAGCTCATACTGACCTCATGTTATTAAATCTAAAAGGGAAATGAAAATCTGTGTTTTATTGTTGGATCAGAGTGAACCAACAACATGCGCTACTCAACCTCATACCGATACTTCCACCAAGTTTTGTCTCATTCCAACGAAAATAAAGGATGAGTTAATCAAAAACTAAATCATGTTATTAAATACAAAGGGCAATAACTCTTGTCAAAAATCACTGAACCGGAATGTCCCAGCTCCACCCATACTGATACTTTCCATCAAGTTTTGTCTCATTCTGATGAAAACAGTGGGAGTTAAGGGCGAACTAATCAAGATAGAAGTGACAAATCAATAAGTTACCTTTGTATACAGTGACTGACAAGATAATTAGATAATGTTTGTGGGAGGAATATTAACGAAATCATAAATTATGCAGAACTAAGGCACACCTACCAGATTACATTATCTTCCACATTGCAGGTGAATCTGCATTTTTTCCTTTTTTTTTTTTCCTTAAAGCAAACAGCAGACATAAATACTCCCCAGTTGATAAAGGTTGGCTGTACTGCTGCTTACAATTTCTCATGATTTATGTGAACCAAAACACTGTCTGGCATTTCATAGCCCCTGGAACTTCAATTATCTGTCTATTGTATAATCTATATAAACGAGCAGGACAAGCAATGCCTGTGGCTGGATTTCACTATTGTAGGAACATTTGCAACAAATGTCACACATAATTGTCTGAACATATTTTTCCTCATTTGGCTATATAGCTAAAGCATCCAAATGCAAAGTCATTAACAAGATTTTCTGTCCTTTAATCAATAAAAAGATAGAAATTTTAATATTAACAAGAGCTGTGGCATGACAGTGCACTCAAGTGCCAATGTCTTGTTAAAATATTGGGAAACTTAAGTTGAATCAAAACTAGAAATTTGTCCATGGGACACGGATGCCCACACGGTGGATTCTGATGCCCGAATCAATATGTAATATGTACATCTTGACATCATAGGTAAGCATCTTATAAAGTGAAACAATCGGTTGAAAACTGTGGAAGGAGATCGACACACAAGGTATTTTCGCATAAAATTTGACAAAAATAAATAAGGCCGTAACTCCAGTAATTTTGACGCCAAATCGATATGCACATCTTGACATCAAAGGTAACCAACCTGTTAAGTTTCGAAACAAATGGTTGAAAACTGTGGGAGGAGACAGAAGGATAGATGGACACTTACTTGGACAGACCAACATGGTTAATGCTATATGCCCCCTCACCATTCGGTGGTGGGGCATAAAAAGTTGGAAAGGGGACAAAATTCTATTATAATTCATTACAGAGTTATGACAATTGTCTGTTTCAATGAATTCTTATAAGTGGTTCTGAGAGGTGAGCTTAACATATAAGATTAACCGACACCAAGGCCGACACCAGGGCGAGTAGAAAAGCGCGACTTTTCTTCAAAAAGTCGAGCGAAAAGTCGAACATTCAGATAAAACATTATAATACAAAATATAATAAATAACAATTAGCCAATATACAGTTATAATACCGTGTGTCACACTATTTACCCCAGGGTTCTCAATAACTTTTGGTTGAACAGGCCTTTTTGAAAAAGTAACAGGCCTAGGCTGGGGGTCCGGGGGTTCTCCTGCGATTTTTTTCTAAATTGAGCGCGTCAATTCCTGCATTTTGGGCTATTTTGAATGCCTTTTAAATCACACTTTAAAGTGCAATTTTATAAGCAATATTCCTCTATATGCAGATACAAGTTGTATCTGTATTTAGAGGTAGTGCAGTATGTTGACAATTATATTTATTTAACAAACTTCAACAACACATATCCATTTGAAAATTGTATTCTGAACAGCACATATCCACATAACTACAAAATTCAACAACAAATACTTTCCATTATCTCTACAAAGTTCAATAACACATACTATCCATGTCATTGTCCTCATCTTTTTTTCTTTTTTTTTTTGAACGATTTTGAACCGGCCCAAATGCCATTTGAAGTGGTCATTTCGGCCGGCGGCCGGTTCTTATTGAGAACCATGTTACCCTTATAATTCTTGTTTGTTTCTGTGCATGTTTTTGGTTGACTGTGTTCTGTGAATGCTACATTTCCTGTTCGACTGTATATCTTCTTTTATTATTGTTTTTTTAATGCTAACACACACCTGTTTTGCGGGATATATTACATACACTTCACCATTTTTTGTTGGGTGTCTTTGGGGTAATTTATTTCACAGATAAAGGTGAAAAAGGTGCATTTTAGATAATATTTCTTCTATAAATAAAATGTATATAAAACATAACAATATTGGGAAAGTAAGAGTTTGGAAGCGTTGTTTAGCACAGGTATTTTTTACCCCACCCACTCCTCCAAATTTTCAAAAACGGCCGTGCAAAAGACGGCAGCATGGTTGACTGGCTAATACACCGAATCCCATCAAATTTTACGGAAACTCTAAATTAATGTCTTTCATTTAAAAGAAAAATTAAGTTTTTGGACAGTCTTTGTAGTTCATTCTCAAATATTAGCTAATATAAAACCCTCACAAATAATTCACAGTACCCGGAGACACAGTAGCGTGACTTGGATGCATTCATTGACCTATTAGGTAATCCAATATTCATAATATTCAAATTAACTGTGCCTATACAGAATCAATACCTTTGCAAGGTAAACTGACCGAAAACAAATCAAGATAAATGTTGAATGATATGATTTAAGTAGAAAATTGACGCGTCCCAGATGCGCACAGGAAGAGATTCACATTCGGCCTGAAATACATCGTTGTGTTATTCGATATGATACCGAAACACTGGAAATCAAATTTTATACAAAACAGTTACAGTTATGAAGATGGCATAAAGATAAACGTCACAGGCCTTACTTACCCTGTATATGTTGTAACTGGTCATCGACTCGCACGGTGAATGTCTCACCCGGTCTGATGTGCACGTGCACCACATGTTGATGCCCGGCCCCCTGACTTCCATTACTCGATGGGCATGTGTTTGGACTAGGGGTGTTTGCACCAGACAGTGGAGGCGTGGCTGGTGATGCGGTTTGAGGATGTGGTGATGTGGCCCCTGGTGGTACAGCCGTGTGCTGATGTTGCTGATGAGTCTGTGGGTTTGGTCGTCGAGCGCTGGCGGGACCTGCCGCCGCTGGATGAAATGTTGGTAGTTGTGCTGCTGAGGGCATTGTCGGGGCACTACCATGATAAATGGATGACGTCATTTGACCTTGTGGAGATGTGGAGATAGTGTAGGTCATGTGACCCTCAGGAGCTAAAGGTAATGTTGTTGTTACAGGATTCGACTGACTTGTCGGCGACGCCACTGAGACATGAGTCGGCTGTGGGTCTGACAGAACACTCGGGTTTACGCGATTCACATCTGGTGATGACGACGCAGCGGACGCCGCACCACTGTTAGAAACCACAATGTCATCTACATCTTCTGAATTCACATTCATATTTTGATTCACAGTGTTCGTATTGGAATTTAAATCCAAATTCGAACTCACACTACTGGAGTTTGAACTCACATGGTTCTCTTTAACTTTGACAACAGTTCCAGACTGAGTTATTGTGTCCGTTACATTCTCATCAGCTCGATTCAATCTCATAGCTCGCTTTTCACACAACGGCTCGCTGTTTGTAATGACCAGCTCGGGACTAGACGTATCTCCATTTGTGAGACTGTCTAGGGAACTACAACCATTCTCTATGATTGTGTTGTTCTCTAGGGTGGGGTGGATGTGGTTCTCATAACAAGCTGCATCGTCAGATATGGACATTTTGTTATCCTCACTCGCAGAACTTCCGTGCTCTCTAAGAAGATGTTTTCTGAAATGACAGAAAGAAATTTGGGATTTTAACAGATTTAACAACACTGTTTATTTCAAGATAAGTTATTAACATATTAATAATAAATTAAATTCAATTAAAGGGCTTAACATCAAACTACCATAGCTTGATCTTTAATAATACATAGTTACAATAACGTGGCGTTCATCCCTTTATGTTATCTTGTTCTGTCCTTTTCTGGAGACGTTTTTTTATCATAAACTTAAAGATAAAGCATTCTCCTTAATGTACATCCGTACACACACAGTGCATGGCAGTTTACACTCAAATATAATGTACTGGTATCAATTTAGACCAAGAAACAAATGTGAAAGTAACATAGACAAGTTGAGAGATAATTTTGTAAACAGCCCAAAAACACCTGTCAGGCATAGATAAAAGTGACCATACTCAAAACAAAGGCCTAACTCTCAACACTGATACACCACAGATAATATGGTTTGGCGTGGACACAAACATCATCAGGAACCAGAAGTCTTGAGGAACCAGAAGTATATGATCTTGTATCTTAAAGTGGAGATAGGTCAACCAGACTTGGCTTTATTATCAATATATACCTGTAGGTTTTTTAATAGTGTAAATGTTTCTCCATGCCCCTCCATAGTAAAGTGAGGATGCTGAGAACTCAAACCTCATTAGCATTCTGGGAAACTTACTTTTGGTGGGTTGAATATCTTCTAAGATTTCTTCAGCTGTGTACTAACACCGGGTCAAAGGTCAACATTAGTTTACTCTTTGCAATTGCACACCCTTTCTACTTTCACTTTTCAAATATACACCCAATACTGTCGAAAACATGTTAGCTGCATTTCCAAATATCAGTAACATGTCCAAAATACAGTCACAACCAAAAAATAACAGGAAACTGCACTTAAAAAAAAGTTTTGAAAAAATATTGGCAACTCCAGGTGAGCACATCCAGTTGATTTAGTGTAATTAAACATGTAACACCTAATGCAAATGGTGTTCTCTTTGTTTTACCTGGACAATACTGATTACTGGCAATCCTGTCCAGCTGTCAAAGTGTTTCAGCAAAACCTCTGCCACCTACATCATTAACATGAACTGTCGCTGAATTGGTATTTTTCTTACGTGGGTACCCACATGCATACCCCCACTACTTACTCACACCCTAAATACTTTTCTACAAACTAGCATACTCGGTGTAAACATCCCCATACCCACAGTACTTACTCACACCCTTACCATACCCACAGTACTTACTCACACCCTAAATACTTATCTACGAACTAGCATACTCAGTGTAAACATCCCCATACCAGCAGTACTTACTCACACCCTTACCATACCCACAGTACTTACTCACACCCTAAATACTTATCTACAAACTAGCATACTCAGTGTAAACATCCCAATACCCCACAGTACTTACTCACACCCTTACCATACCCACACAGTACTTACTCACACCCTAAATACTTATCTACAAACTAGCATACTCAGTGTAAACATCCCAATACCCCACAGTACTTACTCACACCCTTACCATACCCACAGTACTTACTCACACCCTAAATACTTATCTACAAACTAGCATACTCAGTGTAAACATCCCCATACCAGCAGTACTTACTCACACCCTTACCATACCCACAGTACTTACTCACACCCTAAATACTTATCTACGAACTAGCATACTCAGTGTAAACATCCCCATACCAGCAGTACTTACTCACACCCTAAATACTTAACTACGAACTAGCGAACTCAGTGTAAACATCACCATACCAGCAGTTTTGGAGTTAGTGGGGCAGATTGGTGAAAAAATTGTGCATTGTTTGACAAAAGCACCAAACTTTGCACATAGCTAAACAATATCATACTGAAAAAAATTGGCTATGGACCCACGTCAGAGTTTTCAAAATGGCCGCCAAATACGTAATAAATAATCAATTCAACCTATATGTATCAGGTTTCAACAAAATATATTATGGCAATCACAATAAATTCCACAAAATCATAGACAAAGGGTCATGAAATACAATCTGGGTATATTTTAGGTTCAAAATGGCTACCGTTTTCTAAATGGCTGCCAAAACATTGAAAATAGTTAAAAGTGTAATTCGTTTAATAGTTGTATGTAAGGAAGTAATTAATATGTTAAATTTGCTCTCTCAGTTTTCTTGGCATAGTATTTGTTTGTCAATATTGCAATAAAGAGTTATTTAGAGGCACCCTATGGTGTAAGGGATTTACACATTTAAATCAAATTTCACTTCGGATTGACTCTACGTTTTCTCCAGCCTTTGGAATTTCTGAAGGGTACTAAACTAATTATGTTATCAGAAACTGTCGGTTCATTATAAAATATATTTATAAAACCGTAAAATACATTATTTGACTTGGTAAACCTTATTTACAAGACAAAACAAGTAAACAAAACCTAAACGCGAAGACATGTTATGCTAACGGATTAATTGCGTTTAAACTATATAGTTGCCTAGCAGAAACAATGAAATTGGCCTGAAACCCAATGTGAAGATCATAATGACATTTTGTATTGAAGCCGTCGTATTTAAAATAGAGGTACTTGTTTGAAGACTATGTATAGACCAGTGCCTTTGTGGCAAATGTCACTATGATACTACAGATACCTTTATGAAATAAAGACATGTATCAGGAAAAGATCATCAAGTGATTACCATACCAGGCTTACAGTTATGTCATTGAAGTGTGAGCAAAGCAAGCCTACCATTGAGTATTGCACATGACGATAATAAAGAGAAACCGAAAGTTCGCAATTGCAGTACTGTTCAGTTACACTTTAAATCTTATAAGTAGTCATCGCTGTGTGTGAGATAACCTTAATTTGTATTGTCTCATCAATACTCAGTGAACTAGCTCACACACAGAACTATACGATTGTGTAAGAAGATAGAGCTGCTGTAGGTGCTGTAAACACAGCACAGCTTCTTCATTGGATGCTCTCTGAACCAGATATGGCCTGAGTTATCTGTTAATTTTAGTTACTGCAATAATTCATCAGTCCAAAGAAAGGGCCCTGATCTTTGCCATCATGAACAAGTTAAAGATGTTCATAAGACAGTTTGAATGACCCAGTAGAGGAACTAGAAAATATATTCAAGGACAATATTGATGACTTACTAGTGCTAGACTTACGTTACACAGACGACTTTCGTGTGACAAAAATTGCGACATAACCAAGTCTCTCTTTAAACAGATAAACCAGAACATCTGTTCTTTCTTCCGTGATCACCAATTTAAAACCTTGGTCATACTCACGTTTATTAAACTTAGAAAGTGTATCAAAAGAGGTTATTACCCTATCATTTTGTTTAGTGGTGGACCCATTTACAGTTCGCAACTATGATTTCCTCTTTGATTGCGCGATGACCGGACATATTGTGGACCCTATGAGACGTCTACCTAAATCCTTTAGGACGGTAGTGTTTGATATTTGTCTTTAATCTTGTCTTGTCGTACCCTTAACGGGTTATTCTCTTGTTGCTCTGGCTTCTGCTAAGTCACTGAGTACTTACTTTGTGACTTTCATACATGATCATTTATGTGTTTTACTTATACTGCCTATTAATGCTGCCTTGTTTGTTAGAGAATATAACCTGGCGGGGATATCTTTATTTACACTGTCCCGTTTATTGGGATGACATTATGGTAAGAGTGAGGTTTGGTGGAACCATAGAACCTGGTTTAAACCCCCAACGGCCCCCTTTTTTGGCCATTGACCGTTCCAAGATGGTACCCTATTGTCAACACCTTTGTGTTTGCGACATCTTATTTTGCCTTTTATTCATCTTTAAAGTGGTTCTTTGTTTTTGTTTGTGTTTGTGGTTGACTGCCGTCCTTGAATGCTACTTTTCCTGTTCGATTCGTATATCTATCTTTACAACAGATTCTATAACTTGATTTCTCTTCTCGCATACATATGTATAATTTTAGGTTCGGACTAACGGCGGATTAGGGTATCTCACCAGCCTTTTCTGACTTTGGAAAGTTTTATTTGGATTTTCATCAGACTATACGAGCCTCCTTAAAATACATTTTTTATGCTTGCAAAAAATTATTAAGTATGATTTGCAAGTTCTTTTACACATTGTTGAATGTTACTTGCAGAAGATTAACGTTCAGACTGATCTCCATCATTTCACTAAGCGGTTGATGTAATGAGTGTGTTGCATGTGGCATACTTCACTAAACTTATGCTATAGAAAGTAGACACAGACGTTGTAGTACGTTATAGCAATGGTACAGTAAATACAGTTAGATGAGCCATGGGCTAGGAATCGCTTCAGGTGCTTCGTTCACATTGTATTGCCTATTCATTAGTTCATATAAACCAAGACGAATAGTTGCATTTCGCACTTTCTAGATGTAATGAAATATCTTCATTTGCTGAAAGAGGTAAAACCTGTGCTTGGAAAATCTGGAAATACTATATGTTGAGGTTGCATAAGCCTTCCAATTCCAAAAGTTGTGCTTGTTGGAAAATGTATGAGAAGAGGAAATGCATGTTCATATCGCAAAGAATTATTGACTTTCAATGGTTCCAAGATACAATAAGGTTATGTCACCAATTGCAGCAGCTCTTATCAAGCACACGTCTAGTTGTTTAACAGGTTGGATATTGCTGGAGACATGGCCTTTAGGTCCACCCTGAAATGCCTACATCCGGTGACTGGGTTGGAAGAGGATATGTTGGAGCCATTTTCGATAACACTGCCTTAGGCTTCCGCGTTGGCATAGAACAGGTGTGCTGCAAACGATGTGTCAAAGCAGGAATGATGTATACAGTCTTTTGAAAATGGGACATTGGATACTGTGACTGTGATTAAGAAAAATTGTATCATTCAGATCATAGATCAGTAAGATTAAATTAAATTTAATGTTAGCTCTCGTAATGAAAACTTATATGAGCAGTTATTACAGTTATGTTTGTGTATATAACAAACTACGGTTTGATTTTGTTTACTAACAGTGTCTTGTTAAAGGGAATGTAGCGCCACAGCCAAACAAGCTTTAATACTGAGAGTTCTGAAAAACTTGGAAAAAAGTGAAAGAATCATCAAAATCGGATGATAAACAAAAAAGATATGACCATTTAAAGGTTGTTCTAAAACGAATATGGGAGCCGCCATTTTTAGAACTATGACATCATAGTTCCAAATTACCATATATGGAATATTGATCAAAAGCATTTAAAGCAAAGAAAGTCGCTGCAAATGAATGCAAAATCCTTTACTGGTAATATAAAGCATTATTGCCATTAAGTATACATATTTTTCATAAAGTAGCTGTCATTTTTTTACTATTAATCAGTAATTTTTCATATTTATAAATATTCCATATATGGTCATTAGAACTGTGATGTCATAGCTCTCAAAATGGCGGCTTCCATACCCGTTTCAACAGAAACTTCAAATAATCATAACTTCTTTGTTTATCATACGATTTTGGAAATTCTTTCACCTTTATTCATTTTTTTCAGAACTCTCAATAATAAAGATAGTTTGGCTGTGGCGCTACATTCCCTTTAATATTATTTATTAAATTAACACATGTAATTTAAGGTCTCAATTAAATTTAATTCCAATAAATCGGAGATGAGAAATATTGTTTAAAGAGAATGTAGCGCCACAGCCAAACAAGCTATTTCATTGAGGGTTCTGAAAAACTTGGAAAAAGGTGAAAAAATTATCAAAATCGGATGATAAACAAAAAAGATATGACCATTTAATGGTTATTCTAAAACGGATATGGGAGCCGCCATTTTTAGAACTATGATGTCATTGTTCCATATTACCATATATGGAATATTGATAATATCATTTAAAACGGAGAAAAACATTGCGAATGAATGCAAAAAAATGTACTGGTCATATAAAGCATTATTGCCATTAGGTATTACATATTTTTCATAGTTGTGTCATTTTTTCCATATAAATCAGTAAATTTTCATATTTATAAATATTCCATATATGGTCATTTAGAACCATGATGTCATAGCTCTCAAAATGACCGCTTCCATATCCGTTTCAACAGAAACTTCAAATGATCATATCTTTTTCGTTTATCATCCGATTTTGATAATTCTTTCACTCTTATTCAAATTGTTCAGAACTCTCAATAATAAAGATGGTTTGGCCATGTTGCTACATTCCCTTTAAGTATCCTTCGCGATATGTTTTCTCCAAGCGTTTAGGAGGCTCGGCAAGCGTGATTGCTTTATAAACTGTGCGGCGTCCCGTTAGTTTTGCTACTTCATATGCATGGATTTAAAATCAGAATTAATAATTATGTAAATAGTTCAAAGTAAATTAGTTTTAATATTGCTCATTTGGGGAATATATTGCACCAATAATATATTCAAATCTGTAATAGAATAACCACGAACATTTAAACAATTGTATTTAAGTATAGGCAAGCAGTTTTAAAGTCAAAAGGATATTGGATTAATAAATCAAGGTGATAATGTGGATGCTTGATAAATAATTCAAGATTGTTGTGTGTCCCTTTAATAGTGTTTAACAAGTCACAGGATGTATACTTACGAGTTATTATAAACTAAAAGCCGCTAATAAAGATGAGACTGATACTTAAACATACTTCAGAAATGCTAAACGCTAAAGACAATTAAGACAAACTAGACTCAGAGTTGGCATAGTATGTATACATGTGTAAAAGCCCTAACCCCTGAAGTATAGGGGATGTATCTAACAACTATTTATTGAAGTATAAATATACACATAAATTTATCCAGACAATGCCTTTGTAAAACACATCAACCTATTGCAAAAAAAAAATCTAAAAAAAAAATACAGCATTTTGTTGCGGCCATTCTGAAAATGGCGACCATTTTGAATAAAAAAATGACCTAAATTATATTGCTTATTTTGTTGTCTACCAATGTTCTGAATTTAGTGTATTTACAATAAAAAGTTTTGATGAAACCAATTAGTTATGGGCTTGATTAATTCTTTATTGAATATTTGGTGGCCATTTTGAAAATGGTGGCCATTTTGAAAAATCTGATGTGGGTCCATAGCCAAAAATATTCAGTAGAGTATTGTCTAGCTATGCGTCAAGTTTGGTGCTTTTGTCACAAAATGCACAATTTTACCAATATATGTCACCAATCTGCCCCACTAAGTCTCTTTTAAAGTGTCACCAGTCCTTTTTGTTAACGAAATTCTTACATTCTCAATATTGTCATGTTCGGTATACATTTATTGAAGAAAGCTGATCTAAAATGTACCTTTTTCACCTTTATTTGTAAAAATAAATTGCCCCAGAGACACTTACTTGGCTCTTAGCCTGTGTTAGCAATTACTTTACACACCCTGTTTGCAGATGTGCACACCCAAGTCTTGAATTCCTAATACACTGCTTATTACCATTCCCCAACATAACTCCCTAATACACTGCTTATTACCATTCCCCAACATAACTCCCTAATACACTGCTTATTACCATTCCCCAACATAACTCCCTAATACACTGCTTATTACCATTCCTCAACATAACTCCCTAATACACTGCTTATTACCATTCCCCAACATAACTCCCTAATACACTGCTTATTACCATTCCCCAACATAACTCCCTAATACACTGCTTATAACCATTCCCCAACATAACTCCCTAATACACTGCTTATTACCATTCCCCAACATAACTCCCTAATACACTGCTTATTACCATTCCCTAACATAACTCCCTAATACACTGCTTATTACCATTCCCCAACATAACTCCCTAATACACTGCTTATTACCATTCCCCAACATAACTCCCTAATACACTGCTTATTACCATTCCCCAACATAACTCCCTAATACACTGCTTATTACCATTCCCCAACATAACTCACTAATACACTGCTTATTACCATTCCCTAACATAACTCCCTAATACACTGCTTATTACCATTCCCTAACATAACTCCCTAATACACTGCTTATTACCATTCCCTAACATAACTCCCTAATACACTGCTTATTACCATTCCCTATCATAACTCCCTTATACACTGCTTATTACCATTCCCTAACATAACTCCCTAATACACTGCTTATTACCATTCCCCAACATAACTCCCTAATACACTGCTTATTACCATTCCCCAACATAACTCCCAATAATCATCTTTTTTATAATTTTGTGAACAATAATAACCAGTAATGCAAAATGGGGAACCATTACTATCATCTCAAATGTGGGGAACCACATGTAACATCTCACCTCATATGTGGGGAACCACTAGTAACATCTGAAATGGTAGTGCTGCAAAATGGGGAACCACTACTATCATCTCAAATGTGGGGAACCACTAATAACATCTCAAATGTTGGTAATCACTAGTAACACCTCACCTCATATGTGGGGAACCACTAGTAACATCTGAAATGGTAGTGCTGCAAAATGGGGAACCACTAATAACATTTGAAATGTGGGGAACCACTAGTAACATATGGAATGTGGGGAACCACTAGTAACATCTCAAATGGCATTGCTGCAAAATGGGGGAACCACTCAGTAACATCTCACACATAGGAAACCACTAGTAACATCTCAAATGGTAGTGCTACAAAATGGGGAACCACTAGTAACATCTCAAATGTGGGGAACCACAAGTAACATCTGAAATGGTAGTGCTGCAAAATGTGGAACCACTAATAACATTTCAAATGTGGGAAACCACTAGTAACATCTCAAATGTGGGGAACCACTAGTAACATCTGAAATGTGGGGAACCACTAGTAACATCTGAAATGGTAGTGCTGCAAAATGGGGAACCACTAGTAACATCTCAAAATGGAAGTGCCAATCAGACGGGGCTATGAATTAGTACGGCCCATAGCCAGCTCTGAAATTTAACTAAGGCACGATTTTTAGTTATATGTATTTAAAACTAGTTGGGTGTCTTTATTTAATATTCCATTTAAACGGTTACTTCAGTTTTTATGTACCTTCCCAAAATGCTACCGAGTCAGCCTCAGCTGCCTTAGTGAGCCTCAGGGTAGACGGCAAAAATTATTACACTGTTCATGTGGTATACCATTTATAGTCCATCATATCTCACAATTTATAAGCATTACATACTTCAAAATTATATTTCTTTAAATTGTAACGAAAATTCCATCTCAAAAATGTCAAAGACCTCGAAGCGCTAAGAAAGTCACTGGATACATCTAAATTATAACATATATTGTCTTACTTTACTGGATACATCTAAATTATAACAAATATTGTCTTACTTTACTGGATACATCTAAATTATAACATATATTGTCTTACTTTACTGGATACATCTAAATTATAACATATATTGTCTTACTTTACTGGATACATCTAAATTATAACAAATATTGTCTTACTTTACTGGATACATCTAAATTATAACATATATTGTCTTACTTTACTGGATACATCTAAATTATAACATATATTGTCTTACTTTATTGAAGGTCATCTAAATGATTAAGGATCGTTAGAGTTAATTATGGATTGCACAGATTTAAGTTGTTCTGCAGTATGAATTATAATCAATAAGTCATTATATCCCCAAAGCAATAATAATTATTCGATATACTGTATAATCCCTAATAAACGCCCATGGGGCGTAACATTTTCGAAAAAGGGGCCTTTATTTGAAACAAAAATACATAATTTAACTTTTAAATGATTTTCTTCACCAAGAAAACAAAAGTCAGCATGTCAATCAACTAATGCATCAGATTTTAAGTTTTCTAGTAATTTTGTGTGTTCCACTGTGAATGAAACAGACTGACTTGATCTTTTGGTAAGTTTTAAAAAAATTCTCAAAAAATGTTGGGAGGAGTGGGGGGTGAGCGTTTATTAGGGAAGGGGTGTTTATTAGGGATTATACAGTGTTTTGGTATATTTAACATTATTACACTATGCCGAAATCCTTTGAAGGTCACTGTGTCTGCAATAAAACATATTTATGGCTCCCCCACACTTTGTGTGGTAGGGGAGCCATATTGATTTTGTGCTGTCTGTCTGTCTGTCTGTCTGTTTCTCTGCGTGCGTGTCTGTGTCACAAACGATGTCCGATCAATAACTAGAGAATGGTTGGACCTAGGGTCCTCAAACTTGGAAGGATGGTTGGTCATGACAAGTAGATGACCCCTATTGATTTTGGGGTCACTAGGTCAAAGGTCAAGGTTGTGGTGACATTGACTATCAAAACGATGTCCTCTCAATAACTACAGAATGGTTGGACCTAGGGTTCTCAAACTTGGGAGGATGGTTGGTCATGACAAGTAGATGACCCCTATTGATTTTGGGGTCACTAGGTCAAAGGTCAAGGTTGCGGTGACATTGACTATCAAAACGATGTCCGATCAATAACTAGAGAATGGTTGGACCTAGGGTTCTCAAACTTGGAAGGATGGTTGGTCATGACAAGTAGATGACCCCTATTGATTTTGGGGTCACTATGTCACTTTTTTATTTTATTTTTTTTAATTTTTTTTTAATTTTTGCATAAAAAGTTTAAGGGTCGGCCCCTTAAAATAATAGGGTCGATCAGGTTACCTGAACCACACATATTTTTTTATGTGGCCTTACTGATACAGATAGTAGATACACAGGGCTGTACAAATACTTTTTTTAGCCACTAGTCCGGGACTAGTCACCCTGTCAAAAGTGACTAGTCCCAAAAAAATTGTGAATAGTCCCAAAAAGTCCTGATTTTTTTGGATTTCTCAATATGTTAAAACTGCATCTTGCATACTCATTACAATTCATTACACACAGTAAAGGAAACAATCCTCATTTACTCTTCAGACAATTAATGTATGTTTCAGTGGTATAGATTGTAGACTGCCATTGGGTGAAACAATAGCAATAGTAAGAATCACATCTGCATTTTTAAATTTCAATATAGATATTGAGTTTCATATTACAGTTCAGATAATCATTTAATGGAAAGAAAAAAGTCATAACTTTATATAGGTAAGGGGCTACAGATGAGATTCTTAACTTTATTACCATTTTACCTAATGCAAAAAATAAATAACATGTAAATCAACATAAACATTTTATTTTTATGTTTTTGTCCACTACACCAGATGATTTTGACTTTTTGATTGGCTGTGTATCACATTCTACATTTTTCCTCTTTTTATTTTTACTTTCACTTTCGCTTTCACTCTGAACATTTTCCTTATTATTAACACTGAAAAAGTTCAACAAACTCATTTTTGAAATGTAAACGTTAGCACTGCCGAATACGAAATCAAACTGATCATGTGTATCAGTTCGTTTGACAACTCAATTCTTCGAACGTAATTAGTACACTATGCACAATTTACCCCACCCGCCTTTCAAGTCTGTTACAATTACGCTCAACAATACACTGAGAAACAATAAAAAATCACACCTACCGTTTCATATCAAACAAGCTTCCATTATCAAACGTCCTGAGTTTCTTTACTCATCGAAAGATTGCCGACAAATCGGCCTGATTGCGAATTAATCTATGTGTTAGTGTTATTGTTTTGATCAGTGTATCGCCATTTTCAGCTCACCACGTGACAAACAGGTAATCACGTGACGAACACGTGATTTACATGTGGTAGTCGTTTCATTGGCTAGCGGGTCTGGATTAAAATAGATCGGGTCAATTGATTGGATAATGTCGACAATGCCCACTGTCAATTTAAGTAATTTGGAGGCGGGACTTCCGGCATGGTTGATTAATAAAATTGCCCGGGGTATTGGATGATCGCCGCTGTGGATGCTAATTGCATTACATAAGCGAGTGCAATTAAAGGATTACGTTGAGAAGTGTGCTGGGGTTGTTTTATGACAGGTGGCCGACATTGTAAATTTGACAAATCTGGGACTGAAATCTTTCAAACAGTGACACGCCCGGACTTTCTCTTTTTTTAAAATTGGACTAGTCCGGGACTGAAATCTTTGAAAAAGTGACACGCCCGACTTTGGTTTTGGACTAGTCCCGAGCGTCGGGCTATAGGATTTGTACAGCCCTGATACAGTCACAGGGATATTGATTATCAAAACGATCTCAGATCAATAGAGGACGGTTGGACCTAGAGTCGTCAATTATGCCTGTTCGGGCTATTGGGGGAGCCATACGTTTTTGTCCCATGGACAATAACAATTTCTAGTTGTTTCTGAAAATGCTCACAAATAGTGCAATGAGAAGGGAGCTCTTCGTTAATTGATCCTGAAGTACCACCACTCTACCAACATTCAAAAGTAACATTACTCCTTGTTATTGCTGAAAGTCTTGTTGCATTCATGAATTCGACTGTAAAACAAGCTTTGTCAGTCAGGCTGAAACTTAAATGCCATTCATTTTGCAATATTCATAGATTTTAAACTTCATCTTGACACCCACACAATACAAAATAAGTAATAAACAGCAGCTGTGAAATTCATCATTTTCAGAAATCTAAATTTATAAAAGTAACAGAATCTTTATTTCAAAATTGTTTGCAGATGCCTCAATTACTGCGATGTTTCATGCCCAGACTAGCAAGTCGACGGTGTACCATTTTTGGTGGTGTACCATTTTTAGGAAGAATGTACCTAACTCCAGTTAATTGAGACGTACAGTATGCTTTGCAATAATAGTTTTAAGGTGTTTTTCTTTTCTTCTTTTATTGCAATTTTTTCCCCCCTTAATTTGTTATAGAAGTAGCATTTCTAAACCTTCCATAACAGACAACACTCTTCTGGTAAATGGCCTCCGAGGCCGGTATGGTATTAAGACAATGAGTTTAAAACCATCTCACCTCTCACTGCTGCTGGTTCAAATCCCACTGGGAGCTTGACTTGTGAAAAAGTGTTGATTCATACTAATGCCAGAGGTATACAGTACTGGTTCTACTCATTGATTCATACTAATGCCAGAGGTATACAGTACTGGTTCTACTCATGTTAACTTTGTATGTGAGCTTTTATCCAGCACATTTTAGGCATATTTATGGCTGTCGATCTTTTCATGGTGAAGGAGGACCACCCACTTTTTCCTGGGTAGAACCACTACCAGAGAAAGGGGAAGGATACACGGGAATCTGGGAACCTTACCAAACTCTTACTATTAAAAAATTTGCTATGGTTCTTAAACCTACTTGGAGGGTAGACTCCGATACAAATTTAAAGTACCTGACTCAGTTTTCATCTCATCTGACAGACGAGGCCAAGGAAAGTTTCTTGCCCAAGGTCACACCAAAGTTATAAAGGCGGGCCAGCAAGGCTCGAACCGTTGATCTCAGTGCCAAACCTGCTATCCACCAGGCCAACACTGGGTCACCACCGGGCCCACCAACGCCAGGTAACCACTGGGCCACCACTGGGCCCACCACCGCCAGGCCACCACTGGGCCACCACCGTGCCCACCACTGCCGGGCCACCACCAGGCCACCATTTAGCCACCATCGGGCAACCACCGGGGCACCACTGGGCCAACACCGCCAGGCCACCACTGGGCCAACACTGGGGCACCACTGGGCCACCACAGGGCAACCACCGGGGCACCACCGGGCCACCGCTGGACCACCGCCAGATCACCCCTGGGCCACTACCGGATCACCCCTGGGCAAAAGATCTAAGCATTTATCAAAAAGGACAAGGTATGATAAGAGAGTTGTTTGGCCCCAACAATATTCAATTGACAAAATACATTCTTTTACTTTAATTTCGTGTGCACGCCTAAGTAAATTGTTCATATTCGATATTCAAAAGGTCTTTTATTTATTTTATTTATCTAGAAGATTAAACAGGGTCTCCACAAATGGCATTTTTTGGTAATTTTGTCATATTGTGTAGATTTTGAACTTTTATGGGCAATTTTTTTATCCCAAATATATAGAGCGCTCCTCCAAGCACACCCGGTTTTTTCGCTGATGATGTGTCCCTATCAAGTACATGTTTTAACAAAAAAACAGATGTGCTCGAGTGTGCGCTTATATTTCCAGAATCAAAAACTGAGAGATAACTGCTAAAAATTAACCAAAATGTCCAATTTTCAAAGAAAAGGCCTTGTTTGTGAAGCTCATTTAGAGCATTCAAACTTACTTTTAATGAGTTCTAATAATGATTTGGTCCATTTGTAGCTAAAATAATTATTAACAAGAAATATCACTTATGTGATAAATTCCCCCGAAGTGTCCTTTGACATCTAAGTATGACCTTGACCTTGGAGCCATGGACCTGGACTTGTGCACGACACCTCATTTGGTTGTGGTGAGCACTTGTGCCAAGTTATTTGAAAATCTGTCCAGGCATGCAAAAGTTATTGACCGGACACGATTTGACCTTTGACCTCTAAATGTGACCTTGATCTTGGGGCCACAGACCTGGATTTTGTGTGCGATACATCGTCTCGTTGTGGTGAGCACTTGTGCCAAGTAATTTAAAAATCCCTGCAGGGGTTGTGACGTTACGGTCCGGACACGAAATTACGTACCTGTTTTTTACCTATAAACTTCAAGTGTAACCTTGACCTTTGAGGTACGGATATGGATTTTGCGCGCGACACATCTTGTTATGGTGATCACTTGTGCCAAGTTATTTAAAAATCCCTGCAGGGGTTGTGACGTTACCGTCCGGACACGAAATTGCGTACCTGTTTTTTACCTATGAACTTCAAGTGTGACCTTGACCTTTGAGGTACGGACCTGGGTTTTGCGCGCGACACATCGTCTTGTTATGGTGATTACTTGTGCCAAGTTATTTAAAAATCCCTGCAGGAGTTGTGAAGTTACGGTCCTGACACGAACTTCGGAATGACGGTCACACAGACAGACAGACAGACAGACAGACAGACAGACAGACAGACAGACAGAATCCGGGCGGACGGACAGACAGGCGGACGGTGCAATTACTATATGCCCCCGAAAAAATTTCGGGGGTATAAAAATGTGGGCATTCACAATTTCAATATTGGGCGCCAATTTTGCCCCTTATCGTACCTAGTCCTTTATCATAATTACATGCATGAGCCTTTAAAAGAGTTTAGTTTCGTCTTGATTTACGATAATGATACTTAATTTTAGAAATAAAAGTAGACAAGCACTCCTTTGTAATAGATTCACATCCGTCACATACAGATCAATAAATAATCAATGCATTCACTACATTAGGTTATGCTCTTATAGATTTTAAATAAACGGTCAGTAAACGCTTGAGAGTTGTTTATACTGAAACTGAGAAAAAATAATAAAAACAAACAATATAGAAGGAACACGCACTTACATACAGCGATATCACTGCACATATATCTGCAATATTATATGTTATAGTTTCCTACAAACTGTATTTACCTGCTATATAAATATTTCAAACAAGTTTCCTTTGTTATATACTCAGTACATAATAAAACATTTATATCTTGTTTTATATAGCTGTGCTACTTGCTCATCTAAGTACAATTTCTCTCTGTATTAATTGTTCAATGACTAGACAGGACATGAAAACATATTAATATCTATTTTCAGAGGTAATAAAAACCCTGGTTTCGCCACGACAGTAATGAATATTACATAACGGGAAACAGTTCAAAAATAATCTAAATTCCCACATGTAACGAAAATACAGGAAATGCAACATTGGTGCATTCAATAATTGTTTAAAAATAATGTTAAGATTATTATCTGCATTAACAAGTGGGCGGGGGATTCAAATCACTCAGATCAAACAAAATATTGGGCAATCATAGATTGTGAAAACTTGGGAAAACAATAATATTTACCTGGATTATTGACAAATCAAAAGTTAAATTATTGACAATGATCTTCTTTTACGTTGACTCAACACAGGTTATTCTTTGACAGTACACCTAACAGGAATGAAACGGCAATATTCCTTTGGATATACAAGAATCCTGGCCACCCAGACCAAAATCTTTCCGGTCAGTTCTGGCCACCCAGACCAAACCAGAGTCCTTCTGGTCAGTTCTAGAATCCTTCCGGTAAGTTCTGGCCACCCAGACCAGAATCCTTCGAGTCAGTTCTGGCCACCAGGAACAGAATCCTTCTGGTCAGTTCTAGAATCCTTCCGGTCAGTTCTGGCCACTCTGACCAGAAACCTTCCAGTTAGTTCTGGCCATCCAGACCAGAATCCTTCCGGTCAGTTCTGACAACCTAGACCAGAATCCTTCCGATCAGTTCTGACCACCCAGACCAGAATCCTTCCGATCAGTTCTGCCCACCCAGACCAGAATCCTTCCGATCAGTTCTGACCACCCAGACCAGAATCCTTCCGGTCAGTTCTGACAACCCAGACCAGAATCCTTCCGATCAGTTCTGGCCATCCAGACCAGAATCCTTCCGGTCAGTTCTGACAACCCAGATCAGAATCCTTCCGATCAGTTCTGACCACCTAGACCAGAATCCTTCCAGACCAGAATCCTTCAGATCAGTTCTGGCCACCCAGAACAAAATTCTTCTGGTCAGTTCTAGAATCCTTCCAGTCAGTTCTGCCCACTCTGACCAGAAACCTTCCAATCAGTTCTGGCCACCCAGACCATAATCCTTCCGGACAGATCTGGCAACCCAGACCAGAATCCTTCCGGTCAGTTCTGGCCACCCAGACCAGAATCCTTCTGGTCAGTTCTGACAACCCAGACCATAATCCTTCTGCTCAGTTCTAGAATCCTTCCAGTCAGATCTGGCAACCAAGACCAGAATCCTTCCAGTTAGTTCTGGCCACCCTGACTATTTCTACAAACAATGAACTAGTGTTTTACTTTTAATCCCTTGTAAGAAGATTTGTCAAGGTCAATGGTAGTAAACATACAAACCACGAATAATTATTTTCATGAACAAAAAAGTCAAGGATGGAACTACAATGTTTTTTTCTCCACACAAATGCTGATGTGTTACTTCTGTAAAGATGGCGTCTGTTTAACCATGTTGATTCTTTACCAATTGTTATTCTTTATAATGAAGATCTAGCTGTTGTCTTTAATTCTTTCACACAGACCTGGTAAAAATCTCGTCCGTCGGATGGGGACGTAAACCGGGCGGTCCCGTGTATCGGTCTATCCTCCGAGCACGTAAAAGAACCATAGGAATCTATTCGATAATAAGAGTAGGGCAGGTTCCCGGATTCCTATGTATCCTTCCCCTCTCTCTGGGGCGGCTCTAAATAACCAATACTGTGTTGATGAGCCGTTAAACAACATTCAATTCTGGTAAAAATCAACTGCAAGTCTTGTTATTACCAACCTAAACTTTTATTCCAGTCAACATATATTTACAAAAGAGGACCAAAATATTGAAACATACAGTGCCAACAAGATCCTGGACCCACTAGTAGCTTCGTAACCCTATACTTCAATATGAACGGGATTGAAAGATCCCGGGCATGCTTGTAGCTACTTCAATATGGACTGGATTGAAAGATCCCAGGCACGCTTGTAGCTACTTCAATACGGGCAGGATTGAAAGATCCTGGGCACGCTTGTAGCTACTTCAATATGGGCAGGATTGAAAGATCCTGGGCACGCTTGTAGCTACTTCAATATGGGCAGGATTGAAAGATCCCAGGCATGCTTGTAGCTACTTCAATATGGGCAGGATTGAAAGATCCTGGGCACGCTTGTAGCTACTTCAATATGGGCAGGATTGAAAGATCCTGGGCACGCTTGTAGCTACTTCAATATGGGCAGGATTGAAAGATCCTGGGCACGCTTGTAGCTACTTCAATATGGGCAGGATTGAAATATCCCAGGCATGCTTGTAGCTACTTCAATATGGGCAGGATTGAAAGATCCTGGGCACGCTTGTAGCTACTTCAATATGGGCAGGATTGAAAGATCCTGGGCACGCTTGTAGCTACTTCAATATGGGCAGGATTGAAAGATCCTGGGCACGCTTGTAGCTACTTCAATATGGGCAGGATTGAAAGATCCCAGGCATGCTTGTAGCTACTTCAATATGGACAGGATTGAAAGATCCCGGGCACGCTTGTAGCTACTTCAATATGGGCGGAACTGAAAGATCCCGGGCAAGTTTGTAGCTACTTCAATATGGGCAGGACTGGAAGATCCCAGGCACGCTTATAGCTACTTTAATATGAACAGGATTGAAAGATCCCGGGCATGCTTGTAGCTACTTCAATATGGGCAGGATTGTAAGATCCCGGGCACGCTTGTAGCTACTTCAATATGGGCAGGATTGAAAGATCCTGGGCACGCTTGTAGCTACTTCAATATGGGCAGGATTGAAAGATCCCAGGCATGCTTGTAGCTACTTCAATATGGACAGGATTGAAAGATCCCGGGCACGCTTGTAGCTACTTCAATATGGGCGGAACTGAAAGATCCCGGGCAAGTTTGTAGCTACTTCAATATGGGCAGGACTGGAAGATCCCAGGCACGCTTATAGCTACTTTAATATGAACAGGATTGAAAGATCCCGGGCATGCTTGTAGCTACTTCAATATGGGCAGGATTGTAAGATCCCGGGCACGCTTGTAGCTACTTCAATATGGACAGGATTGAAATATCACGGGCACGCTTGTAGCTACTTAAATATGGACGGAATTGAAAGATCCCGGGCATGCTTGTAGCTACTTCAATATGGACAGGATTGAAAGATCCCGGGCAAGCTTGTAGCTACTTCAATATGGGCGGAACTGAAAGATCCCGGGCAAGTTTGTAGCTACTTCAATATGGGCAGGACTGGAAGATCCCAGGCACGCTTATAGCTACATTAATATGAACGGGATTGAAAGATCCCGGGCATGCTTGTAGCTACTTCAATATGGGCAGGATTGTAAGATCCCGGGCACGCTTGTAGCTACTTCAATATGGACAGGATTGAAATATCACGGGCACGCTTGTAGCTACTTCAATATGGACGGAATTGAAAGATCCCGGGCATGCTTGTAGCTACTTCAATATGGGCAGGATTGTAAGATCCCGGGCACGCTTGTAGCTACTTCAATATGGACAGGATTGAAATATCACGGGCACGCTTGTAGCTACTTCAATATGGACGGGATTGAAAGATCCCGGGCACGCTTGTAGCTACTTCAATATGGGCGGAACTGAAAGATCCCGGGCAAGCTTGTAGCTACTTCAATATGGGCAGGACTGAAAGATCCCAAGCAAGCTTATAGCTACTTCAATATGAACAAGATTGAAAGATCCTGGGCACGCTTGTAGCTACTTCAATATGGGCAGGATTGTAAGATCCCAGGCACGCTTGTAACTACATCAATATGGACAGTATTGAAAGATCACGGGCACGCTTGTAGCTACTTCAATATGGACGGGATTGAAAGATCCCAGGCATGCTTGTAGCTACTTCAATATGGGCGGCACTGAAAGATCCCAGGCACGCTTGTAGCTACTTCAATATGGACGGGATTGAAAGATCCCGGGCACGCTTGTAGCTACTTCAATATGGGCGGCACTGAAAGATCCCAGGCACGCTTGTAGCTACTTCAATATGGACGGGATTGAAAGATCCCGGGCACGCTTGTAGCTACTTCAATATGGGCAGGACTGAAAGATCCCAGGCATGCTTGTAGCTACATCAATATGGACAGTATTGAAAGATCACGGGCACGCTTGTAGCTACTTCAATATGGACGGGATTGAAAGATCCCAGGCATGCTTGTAGCTACTTCAATATGGGCGGCACTGAAAGATCCCAGGCACGCTTGTAGCTACTTCAATATGGACGGGATTGAAAGATCCCGGGCACGCTTGTAGCTACTTCAATAATGACGGGATTGAAAGATCCCGGGCACGCTTGTAGCTACTTCAATATGGATGGGATTGAAAGATCCCAGGCACGCTTGTAGCTACTTCAATATGGGCGGGACTGAAAGATCCCGGGCACGCTTGTAGCTACTTCAAAATGGACGGAAATTAAAGACCCAGGGCACACTTGTAGCTATGGTAACATTATACTACAATATGAACAGGGTTAACATATCCCCGGGCACACTAGAATCAGCTATGGTTTGGATGGAAATTTAATTTTAAATAAAACTCAGCCTTTTATTCACTGTGACATGTGGCATGTAGACACTGCTTGTATCTGCATGATCCAAAGTACATAACTACATTAAATAACTGCTGTTTGAACTTTATATGATGTTGTCATTTACAGTAATTGACTCTTAAGTGCATGTCATAATGGTGAGGCAATGATAAATAATGATACTGAATGCAATATTCCAACTGCTGTAAACTTAGTGATTCAGGGAATAATTAAATGAAAAATGATTCATACCAGAATCTTGTCAAATTCTGAACAACATGGGAGATTGAAAATGAAGTGTGTGCAGGAACTGGGAGCCCTGAGATAGTGTTATGGGATGTGATGAGAAGGGAGGACAGTGGGAAAGGGGAGCCCTTGGATATGGTATGCAGGGCCTCCTCTGGCCCATTTTTTTCTTGCGCCACCACTTGCGCCAAATGAAAAAAGTTGGAGCCAAATTGGAGAAATTGGAGCCATATGGCTCTAATGGCCCAAGCCATATTTCTTCTAGAGTTTTATGTATAAATGTATTTTAAATGTGAAAATAAGAGATTTGGTTTATATCTGGTACACTAAGGAATGAAATGAATAAAACCAAACAATATTAATAAAGATTATTTATATATATATATGTTTTCGAACCCCCAATATTTGGAAAGTTTCTACATCGCATGTTTGCTTAAATCAACTAGCTGAACCTAATGACAGCAGGAATCATACATAGAGGCTTTCATTTGATTGTTTAAGATGTATAGGTAGGCCTTTATATCAGTAACAAGTTCAGAACCTGCCGTTTTTTCGTATTTCCGGAACAGCGAAAACCCATGACATTCGCTTATCTTTACGTCTTTTTTAATTTATTTTGAATAGATGAACTGCTATATACATTAAAAACATATTTTGGCAATGAAATACATATAAAACCTCCTGGAAACTGATTAATAAACCTGTGTTTTGTGTAAAATGTTTGTTTTTTTGTGAAATCCAGATTGACACCTCGAAATTATGAATGAACAAAAACAAAACAAATGTCACGTGGATCTAGTCAATCATGTAAAATATGTAAATTAATGAGGTGTTGATTTGTGTTTGATTGGTTAGAACCTGATTGGCTAGATATTATTTAGTGGTGTATACTGTATGGTTGCAAGGTGTTGCATGAGAGACTTGATTACCCCACGAGGCAAAAACGACAGTCATAAGTTGTTATTTAGGGATTAAGTTAATTACCGGAACACTAAAGATTATCAGCTTTGTTTGGTTATTTAATGTTAAGTGTTCGCGCGTGGTAGGTGTCAATTGGTTAGTTATGTTGTTTTAGCCTACATTCAATGTACACTCGTCACGGTGATTAGTGTTGAGGTCTATTTGTAACAGGCCGATTACAGCAGAGAAATTAAACAAGTTTGACTTTTTGGCAATTTCGATGTCGCCAAACACTTTCGCCAAAGTTTGAAATTTAGAGCCATTTTCTTTTTTCTTTCGCCATTGGCACCATTGGCGATGCCCAGAGGAGGGCCTGGGTATGGGTTGTGATTAGAAGGGAGGACAGTAGGAAAGGTGGCCCTGGGATAGTGGTATGGGATGTGATGAGAAGGGAGGACAGAAGGAAAGGGGAGCCCTGGGATAGTGGTATGGGATGTGATGAGAATGGAGGACAGTAGGAAAGGGGAGCCCTGGGATAGTGATATGGGATGTGATGAGAAGGGAGGACAGTAGGAAAGGGTAGCCCTGGGATAGTGGTATGGGATGTGATTAGAAGGGAGGACAGTAGGAAAGAGGAGCCCTGGGATAGTGGTATGGTATAGGATGGGATGTAAAGGGAGGTTAGTAGAAAAGGGGAACCCTGGGATAGTGGTATGGGATGTGATGAGAATGGAGGACAGTAGGAAAGGGGAACCCTGTGATAGTGGTATGGGATGTGATGAGAAGGGAGGACAGTTAAGGAAAGGGGAGCCCTGGGACAGTGGTATGGTATAGGATGGGATGTAAAGGGAGGTTAGTAGAAAAGGGGAACCCTGGGATAGTGGTATGGGATGTGATGAGAATGGAGGACAGTAGGAAAGGGGAACCCTGGGATAGTGGTATGGGATGTGATGAGAAGGGAGGACAGTAGGAAAGGGGAGCCCTGGGATAGTGGTATGAATGTGATGAGAAGGGAGGACAGTGGGCAAGGGGAGCCCTGGGATAGTGGTATGGGATGTGATGAGAAAGGAGAACAGTTAAGGAAAGGGGAGCCCTGGGACAGTGGTATGGTATAGGATGGGATGTAAAGGGAGGTTAGTAGAAAAGGGGAACCCTGGGATAGTGGTATGGGATGTGATGAGAATGGAGGACAGTAGGAAAGGGGAACCCTGGGATAGTGGTATGGGATGTGATGAGAAAGGAGAACAGTTAAGGAAAGGGGAGCCCTGGGACAGTGGTATGGTATAGGATGGGATGTAAAGGGAGGTTAGTAGAAAAGGGGAACCCTGGGATAGTGGTATGGGATGTGATGAGAATGGAGGACAGTAGGAAAGGGGAACACTGGGATAGTGGTATGGGATGTGATGAGAAAGGAGAACAGTTAAGGAAAGGGGAGCCCTGGGACAGTGGTATGGTATAGGATGGGATGTAAAGGGAGGTTAGTAGAAAAGGGAAACCCTGGGATAGTGGTATGGGATGTGATGAGAATGGAGGACAGTAGGAAAGGGGAACCCTGGGATAGTGGTATGGGATGTGATGAGAAGGGAGGACAGTAGGAAAGGGGAGCCCTGGGATAGTGGTATGAATGTGATGAGAAGGGAGGACAGTGGGCAAGGGGAGCCCTGGGATAGTGATATGGGATGTGATGAGCAGGGTTTCCCCCAGAAAATTGTGAAGGCATGTTGTTCTGACATTACATTTACCAAACTGGGCTTGAAAAAAATAGTGCCTATTAATGGCAAAATGGCAAAATAACATACTTTTATGATTTTGGTGCAAAAGGAACAAGAATCACCATAGACATTCTATTTTTCTTCTTTTAAATCTGTTATTCATGAAAATTAGGAAAATCTTAAGGCATGTTGCTCTGATGAAGGCATGTTGTTTTTCCTTTCTTTTCTAGGAAGGCATGTTGCATGTGACATGCCTTATGACCCTGGGGGAAACCCTGATGAGAAGGGAGGACAGTAGGAAAGGGGAGCCCTGGGATAGTGGTATGGGATGTGATGAGAAGGGAGGACAGTAGGAAAAGGGAACCCTGGGATAGTGGTATGGGATGTGATGAGAAGGGAGGACAGTGGGAAAGGGGAGCCCTGGGATAGTGGTATGGGTTGTGATGAGAATGGAGGACAGTAGGAAATGGGAACCCTTGGATAGTGGTATGAATGTGATGAGAAGAGAGGACAGTGGGCAAGGGGAGCCCTGGGATAGTGGTATGGGATGTGTTGAGAAGGGAGGACAGTAAAAAAGGGGAACCCTGGGATAGTGGTATGGGATGTAATGAGAAGGACAGTGGGAAAGGGGAGCCCTGGGATAGTGGTATGGATTGTGATGAGAATGGAGGACAGTAGGAAATGGGAGCCCTGGGATAGTGGTATGGGATGTGATGAGAAGGGAGGACAGTGGAAAAGGGGAGCCCTGGGATACATGTCTCATAACCCCACACATACGGAGAGAAAAAAAAGAGTAGAAAAACAATGAATTCCAATACCATTACTAGTATGAAAACTTTAACAAAAACAGTAACAAGCGTAAGACCATAAGCATATGCTGTTATGATGAAAACATACCATATGTTTCATCTAATTCACACAATGAAACGACAGTAATCAATATTTATATAGGAGAAACTCTAATCTGAAAATACACTCACCAAATTCACTACAGTAATCAAAACCGTTTGGAAAAATATCCCATATACTGTCCAATACACATTATGTCTACTACACAACAGTCCATATGTTTGAAATACATAGATGCCACATAAACTGTATTAAACGAGTCTGTGTCATAATCCAGGGCCGCTACTTTCACTCCACAAAATCAATAATAATCAATGACTTCAGCCATTTAATCATGAAGCATGTATGACATTGTAACATTTATAACAAATCTGAAATATCAAAATCCAATAGTGGCGGTCACCACGACGATTGGACATTACAATATGATATGTGTCATACGCTGTCGTAGAAAGGTATATGAGCAGACAGTACTACATCATGTCGGTATTGTATGGATATTCCTGGAACCAGAAGTAACAAAAGTGCAGTGTGTTATTACACAGTGTGTTATTACACTGATGAACATTTTTTTGTAATACTATAATAATTATATACTTAAGATGGCGATGATGATGATAATGATGAATGTGAGGATGTCGACGATGATGATGATGATTAGGATGATCATGATGATGATGATGACTATGATGAGGCTTAAGACGATCAGATGATGATAATGATGATGGTGATCATGATGATGATGATTTCAATAATGGTTAAGGTGGTGTAGGAAAAGGAGGATTAAAGCAATGATGATGGTCTGGGCTCTTCATTTGCCTTCGCCAGTCGCCATAGGCGAAATCAAATTGCAAATGGCGAAACTTTTGTCAAGTGCTTTCGCCAATTCCTAAAGTCATTTTAACCCATGTAAACTGACGGCTGGTATTGGTGAAATTGGCGAAAGTAGCGAAAGGAACAAGTTCGTGGGCGCGGCCATGTTTTTCTGAAAAATCCTTGACGGGTTCTCGTGTTTACAGAAGAGCTAAAATCTATAGATTGTGTTATGACAATTGCGCTTTATATTACACACGGCTTATTTTACATAGCGACGTCTAACTGCAACTCACTTGGTGTGCCTACACTGGAGGAAAGATGTAAACCGAACAAGAGCTCGCCGAAAAAAAAGACGCATTTTTCAATAACAACAACAATGCAAAACAGCGCGTAAACGAAACGAAGACGTATTATCAAAATTTTAATAATTAACCTTTCTCATACAAAGATTTACACCCTTTTAACTAAAATAATGACTTTGTAACTCTGTTATTCAAAACTGAAAGTAGCCCATGATACGTACATGTAAACAACATGTAAACAATACATTGTCATCTGTTTTCGCGCATTGAAACCAAGCCATTTCTTTCCAGTTTTATGCGTGGCCACACAAAACAGAACGATAACTGTGCCATCCGTTTTTTCCATCATGAGTACATGCTTGGTTGCTTTCTTGATTGATTGATTGCTTGATTGATTGAAGGGTTTCACGACGCACCAACATATAAAAAGGTCATAAAAATGAACCTGATTGTATGCTTAAAATTATGTTTTTTTACAACATTCATCATTGATACATGTCCCCAACTGTGACAAATAATAGAGGCATTGATGATAATAGAGGCAACATATTAAAATCAAGTTTTAACCATGTTCATGTAACCATCTAACTGTTAGAAACTGTCAAAGAATTATTATCATTCAACTTGGTTTAATATATATACATATATATTAATGATAAGAAAATTATACAAATATGTAATCGGAAATTGTATTAAATTCTGCTAAAATGGCTAAAAAAGCTTAACCAAAAATGGCTAAACAAAAATCCCACTGGCTAAAGAAAATTGAGGTGGTTTAGCCAAAAAATTTTGGTCCAATGAAGATCCCAGGATGGTGATGATGATGATGATGATGATGATGAATGATGATGATGGTGGTGGTGATGGTGGTGGTGGTGGTGGTGGTGGTGGTGATGACGATGATGATTATGATGACCTTGATGATAATTATGATAATGATGAGGAGAAGAATTAAGGAGGTGGAGGATGACGACAAGGACGATGACAACAACAACAATGATGACAACGATGAGCCCTTTTTTCCACCGCAAAAGTTAATCTGAACTGCTTTAGTTGGATTGTGACCACAGGGCCTCCATTGGAAAACAATTTGGTTGAGGAATATAAGCTTATGCTACAGGCAATATATGAGAGCTCTATTCAGTGGCTATTGAGGATATTGTTCAAGGTTTCGACCATTTATAGTAACAGTGGCCATCTTGGATTAACACATTGACGTAATTTAAACAAACTTTAAACTCACTGATCTAACGATCATGCATGTAAAGCTTGGTAAAAATTGACAAAGCTCAAAGACTTTGGGATGGACCGACTGACAGACGGACATTTGCAAAGCAATATGCCCCCAACTTCGGGAAGGGGGGCATAATTAATGTAATGTTCACTGCTACTGGGGGTGAATTCAGTGGCTGGAAGTTATTAAAATAACAAGAATTATGTCCAGTGAGTTTAGATATGAAATCTGTAACACTGTACTTCACAGTTAAATGTAATAAAATCTGGAGATGGTATATGTATTGTGAAATTTGGAGACAGTACATGAATTTACGAGACCACTGACCTTGACACAGGGTCAGTTTGAGGCTGAAAGTTATTGAAATAAAAACAATGATAGGTGACGTATGTAGGAAATTTGAACACTCTACTCTATAGGACAAAAAAGTAAAATAATTTAACGCACATTTTAACACAGTTTTTGAAGACGGTACATGTATTTAAGTGGCACTGACTCCAACCCATGGTCAGTTGGAGAGCTGAAAGTTATTGGCATTAAGAAGGACAATGACAAGGTGGTTATATATGAAATTTGAACACTCTGCTCCAAAGAACAAAAACGTTATAATAATTTAACACACTTTAACACATTATTTTTGGTGGCGTTACATGTATTTAAGTGACCTGACTCCGACCCATGGTCAGTGGGAGAGCTGAAAGTTATTGGTATTAAGAAGGACAATGACAAGGAGATTATATATGAGAATTTAACGCACTTTAACACTTTTTTTTGGAGACGGTACATGTATTTAAGAGGCAACAGACTTTGACAAAGTTAGAAAAACTTTAACGCGACCCTTAACCAAAACCTTAACAAAAAACTTAACCAAAATCTTAACCAAAATCTTAACGCTAATCTTGTCCTTGAGAGTAGAATGTTCATATATAACCTCCTGGTCATTGTCCTTCTTAATGCCTATAACTTCCAGCCCTCCAACTGACCCTGGGTTGGAGTAAAGATCACTTAGATACATGTACCGTCAATATTTGGGTTAAAAATTGGTGAAGGTACATGTATTTAAGCGACCTTGACTCGGACCCAGGGTCAGTTGGGGGCTGGAAGTTATTGGCATTAAGACGGACAATGACCAGGAGGTTATATATGAAATTTGAACATTCTGCTCCCAAGGACAAAAAGGTTATAATACAATATGTTGATGCCATCGAGCCCGCCAACATTAGCAGCGCCTATGTCTCGCATTTTTTCAAAAGGCGAGACAAAAAAAAATAACAAGAGGTCAATGACCTTGAAGCTCTACTGATTGATTTTGATTTCAGGAAGTAGTCGCTACAAACTTGTTTTTTGAACATTTATTTTTAGCCGTGGCGACCATCTTGAATTTCCGACCGACCTGAAATTTTGCTAGGATCAATTAGACATCAAGAGCAACATTCCTGTAAAGTTTCATGAAAATCCGCCAAGTAGTTTCAGAGGAGTAGTCGCTACAAGTTTTTACTATATAACTCTATGTAAACAAAGATGGCCACTGGCAGCCATGTTTTACATCGAATCAAAACGATTTTTGACAAGGACCAACATCATGTCATGCTGATCATTTTAGAAAAAGTCCCATATCAATATCACTTATAGTTTTCAAGAAGTAGTCGCTATAAACTTGCATTTTAAAAATCTATTTTTAGCTTTGGTGGCCATCTTGGATTTAAAATCAACATGAATTTTTGCTAGGATCAACTAGACTTCATGGGCAACATTTCTGTAAAGTTTCATGAATATCCATCCAGTAGTTTCAGAGGAGTAGTCGCTACAAATGAAAGTTTACGGACAGACAGACAGACAGACGGACAGACGGACGGACGACGCACCACGGCATAAGCTCCGCTGATCTCTGATCAGTTGAGCTAAAAATCTATTTTTAGCTGTGGCGGCCATCTTGAATTTCTGGCCAATCTGAAATTTTGCTAGGTTCAATAAGACATTAAGAGCGACATTCCGGTAAAGATTCATGAAAATCCGCCAAGTAGTTTCAGAGGAGTAGTCGCTACAAGTTTTAACTATATAACTCTATGTAAACAAAGATGGCCGCTGGCAGCCATGTTTAACGTCGAATCAAAAGGATTTTTGACAAGGACCAACATCATGTCATGCTGATCATTTAAGAAAAAGTCCCATATCAATATAACTTATAGTTTTCAAGAAGTAGTCGCTACAAACTTGTATTTTAAAAACCTATTTTTAGCTGTGGCGGCCATCTTGAATTTCCGGCCAACCTGAAATTTTGCTAGGATCAATTTGACATTAAGAGCAACATTCCTGTAAAGTTTCATGAAAATCCGCCAAGTAGTTTCAGAGGAGTAGTCGCTACAAGTTTTTACTATATAACTCTATGTAAACAAAGATGGCCGCTGCAGCCATGTTTAACGTCGAATCAAGACGATTTTTGACAAGGACCAACACCATGTCACGCTGATCATTTTAGAAAAAGTCCCATATCAATATCACTTAGAGTTTTCAAGAAGTAGTCGCTACAAACTTGTTTTTTAAAAACCTATTTTTAGATTTGGCGGCCATCTTGGATTTCACATCAACATTAATTTTTGCTAGGATCAACTAGACATCATGGGCAGCATTTCTGTAAAGTTTAATGAATATCCATTCAGTAGTTTCAGAGTAGTCGCTACAAAAAAAAGTTTACAGACGGACAGACGGACGACGGACGCCGCACCACGGCATAAGCTCTGCTGATCTCTGATCAGTCAAGCTAAAAATGTGTCACCTAGAACTAATTGGAGAATTCCAACTGGTTGAAAGGTGATTATAGGGGGTGCAGCAAACACATTGATTCACTAAGGTCAACAGTTTAGTGATGAAAAATATCGCCACGGGGATGTCAGTTTTGTGCCAACAACACTAATGCAATTATAACATTTCTGGACCTATTTTTTTCATGATTTTGAAATGTGAATCCTGTCAGTTTCCAACATTTTGGTCCAGGACTGGTAAAACTGGTAATTTCCGTAGCCCTGGTCGAGTATCAAGCAGACAGCCGCGTGCTGGGTCCCCGTCAAATTTAATTTAAGTATTGGTCCATTGATAACTTACGACAACATTACCATTGCTTTAACTCAACTTGCATTAGTCCACGAGTGGAAAAACTTCCCAAATTCCCTTCCCGGGACTGCGGCCCGATAAGGGAGCTGCTAATTAGTTAACCCCATACCTCTGAAATCAGAATGAGGCTCACTTCCTCTTATTCCACTCGCGCTGGTTATGAAAGGATCAGGTAATATCGGGTGGCTCAATTTTGCGTTTTTTCCACGTGTTTTGTGTTTTGTTCATTTTATTTTTGTATTTCTTTATTGTTATACAGCTTTTCTACATTAACAGTTCGTGCGTTTAGCACTCGCTGTCGTAATTTTTGTATTTTTAGCGCATATGTCGCATGTGACCACGCCACCGCTGGGTGGGGAGTCCTGCTCGAAGGGGGAAATGAGTACCCCTTACGCCCAGGATAACCCCAACCCAGACGGAAACTGCCTGGTTCCCCTTCCACTCCTGTTTCCAGTAAGAAGCTGCCTGGTACTGGGTGGGTACCACGGTGGTAGCAGAGACTCTCTCCCTAAGGGGTATGTGGAAGGTCCTCAGAACAGCTCCGACTCGGACTCATCTAGGTCACCTTCCAGAGAGTCCAGGCACAGGGGTAACCGTGATTATTCAGGTAATTCTTCTTGATCATGGCTAGATTTCTTTCCATGTTATGGGAAGAAGTTTTAAATTTCCTGCGTTTCGTACTCGCTTTCATAGGCTAAGTTCGGTCATGGACTACTTTTCTGTTATTATATTTTCTTACGTGTTGTATAATCGCAGATTGAATAGAATAGAATATTTTATTTTAATATTCATAACAATGTCAAATCATATGATAGCAATTAAGATTACATATGGATTATAACAAGAGGTCAATGACCTTGAAGCTCTACTGATTGATTTTGATTTCAGGAAGTAGTCGCTACAGACTTGTTTTTTGAAAATCTATTTTTAACCGTGGCGGCCATCTTGAATTTCCGGCCGACCTGAAATTTTGCTAAGATCAATAAGACATTAAGAGCAACATTCCTGTGAAGTTTCATGAAAATCCGTCAAGTAGTTTCAAAGAAGTAGTCGCTACAAGTTTTCATTATATAACTCTATGTAAACAAAGCAGCCATGTTTAAGGTCAAATCAAAACGATTTTCGACAAGGACCAACATCATGTCATACTGATCATTTTAGAAAAAGTCCCATATCAATATCTCTTATTGTTTTGAAGAAGTAGTCGCTACAAACTTTTTTATTTTAAATCTATTTTTAGCTGTGGCGGCCATCTTGAATTTCCGGCCGACCTGAAATTTTTCTAGGATCAACTAGACATCAAGAGCAACATTCCTGTGAAGTTTCATGAACATCCGTCAAGTAGTTTCAGAGGAGTAGTCGCTACAAGTTTTTACTATATAACTCTATGTAACCAAAGATGGCCACTGGCAGCCATGTTTAACGTCGAATCAAAATATTTTTCCACAAGGATCTACATCATGTCATGCTGATCATTTTAGAAAAAGTCCCATATCAATATCACTTATAGTTTTCAAGAAGTAGTCGCTACAAACTTATTTTTTAAAAATCTATTTTTAGCTGTGACGGCCATCTTGAATTTCCGGCCGACCTGAAATTTTGATAGGATCAATTAGACATCAAGAGCAACATTCCTGTAAAGTTTCATGACAATCCGCCAAGTAGTTTCAGAGGAGTAGTCGCTACAAGTTTTTACTATATAACTGTATGTAAACAAAGATGGCCGCTGGCAGCCATGTTTAATGTTGAATCAAAACGATTTTTGACTAGGATCAACATCATGTAATGCTGATCATTTTAGAAAAAGTCCCATATCAATATCACTTATAGTTTTCAAGAAGTAGTCGCTACAAACTTATTTTTTAAAAATCTATTTTTAGCTGTGACGGCCATCTTGAATTTCCGGCCGACCTGAAATTTTTCTAGGATCAATTAGACATCAAGAGCAACATTCCTGTAAAGTTTCATGACAATCCGCCAAGTAGTTTCAGAGAAGAAGTCGCTACAAGTTTTCACTATATAACTCTATGTAAACAAAGATGGCCGCTGGCAGCCATGTTTAACGTTGAATCAAAACGATTTTTGACTAGGATCAACATCATGTCATGCTGATCATTTTAGAAAAAGTCCCATATCAATATCACTTATAGTTTTCAAGAAGAAGTCGCTACAAACTTGTATTTTAAAACTCTATTTTTAGCTTTGGCGGCCATCTTGGATTTCATATCAACATGAATTTTTGCTAGGATCAACTAGACTTTATGGGCAACATTTCTGTAAAGTTTCATGAATATCCATCCAGTAGTTTCAGCTGTGAAGTCGCTACAAATAAAAGTTTACGGACAGACGGACAGACAGACGGACAGACGGACAGACGGACAGACGGACGACGGACGCCGCACCACGGCATAAGCTCCGCTGATCTCTGATCAGTTGAGCTAAAAATGTGTCCTGGACACTTTCTTGTTCTTCATTTCAGTGTTATGTCAGAAACACTTACCAACAATAGGACTTAGACCTCTTTAGGAAATCATAATTCCTAGACAGTGCTCTCTATTGGGATAGGCTTTTTCTTTGGTACGGAAGTCATACCTTCCTACTGACAGGGCGCTCTATCAGGCTGAAGGAAATGATAACCGCATTCCAAGAGTGAAGTTATCTAGTAGCCTTCTGGTTAGACAGACCATCTACAATCAGAGAACATAAATTGTCTAAGTCTTATCTCTGATGCTGATTAGCAGGCTGGGAGTTATTCCATCCTCCAATAGAACTCATTCTTTTGTGGGACAGGACAAGTTAAGTTGCAATAATACTCTTTTTATTTGTAAACACTTCTTAAGCATTGTCTGCCTATGTTCTCGATTTTAGATCCTTATTGAATGCTTTCGTATCTTTAGAATCTATGTGTTTACTAATAATTGTTAAAGAGTATTTAAATTCAAAGTATATTCCTCTCGTGGTCTTGCTTTATACCCACTACGGGAATCCGATACTTGTCTTTAACTAAAGATTCTTAGTGAATGACTTTTGTTCTTTTCTGTCCTTATGGACTTAACTTTAGAACTTGTCTTGCAGGTAACCTCGTTAGAAGTCAGTACCTACTTTCGAGCTCCGTCACAAGAATTGACCTATCTAGGATGATTTTAGTTACTACGGCTTCTCCGCCATGGTCTGTTGATTATGGACAAGTAACTCTGCAACCGTTTCGTACCCTGGTTACGGTTGAGTAGATGATGACTGCGGGTCTATTGTTTATGTTTATGCTCATCAGACTTACAGGTATATAAGCATTTATTTTATTTAGCGCCAGTAATATTTATATCCAGGGGTGTCATTAAGAGGTAGGGGGATATTTCCCCTGCTACTTAGACTCGTCTACCCGGTTAATATGAATACTTTTACTAATATTGTATACAAGTATCTATCAAATACCCGACTAATTTGCTCTGTGGGCCGCTTACTTGTAAGTTAATGATATCAATTTATATCACCACCTTTGTTGATACTTTTACTAATATTGTATACAAGTATGTATCAAATACCAAACTACTTTGCTCTGTGGGCCGCATTCTTGTAAGTTAATGATATCAAATTATATCACCACCTTTGTTGATGTAGGTGCGTGCCGGTGCACAGCCACATTCAAGGTGACATTCTGCCGTGGTCATAAAAAAAGTGGGGGGCGCATGCGTGTGCACAGCCACATTCAAGGTGACTTTCTGCCGTGGTCTAGGGGTTTAGTAGAGCTGCCCTTAATGCATGTTTAAGGGTCTCTCAGATTGGCTTTAGTAACCCTAAAGTTGTTCCTTAAGGGCCACATGTAAGATTTGTTCACTAACTTAATGTGTTACCCTCAATAAATAAATTCTATTATTATTATTTTAATAGGGTTCCCTTTTCTCAGCACTTCTGTCCATCTTGGTGTCTTCACCTCTGCGGTAACCCCTAAGTGGGGTTGGGGGTTACCAGGGTTACAGTCTACCTCTGCCACTATCCTTCATTCCGAATCAGTATGCAACCTCACGTTTGTCTGTTCTAACTACATCTTCACTTTGGTTTTCGGTAATAGTTGCTCACATAAGTGTACCTCCAGGAGGCCCTTCACTGGGTTACTCTGAGGGCACAGAGGTTTAGCTGGGCAGAATAGTGTAGCGTAGTGCTTGTTACACTTCCACCTTAGTCCATTCGCTCTCATGCTACTAAAGGGATCTCTTTTTACCCTTTTCTAGAGAGATCCCAGTAACAAACTGATTGGTTTTTGTCTGGGTATGTACCTTTTTCAATTCCAATAAGACATGCGCAAGTCAGAGCCTTTATTTTCTTAAAATTCACAAATTATTTGTTACGTTCTATCTTAAATATTGTTTTCACTAGGTCCAGTTTTTACTACCCAGTCAGTCATTAGGTTGTGCTGCTCTACCAGTCAGCTGACATGGCCTTGCCTAAGTCTATAATGGTAGGCATACTAATCGATTGCAGTTTTATTTGATATTTTGCTTATCTTGGTTGGTAAGCACTTCATATCACAATGTTCCAAATGTGTTTGGTTTATACATATTGTTTATAGTTTTCTATGTTTCACACAGTTACTTTTTAGCTTGTGTTCATAGTTCTGTTACATTTACAGCTCAGTTATGAAGCTGTTATTGTAAGTTTTTGAATCAAGTGGTCGATACTTATTTAGATGAACTAGGTAATACTAGCAATTTTCTGTTCCATAGATTTGCTTGAAATTGTCGATTATGATTTTAGATGGTGGTGGACTTATTGTCCTTGACCGAATTGAAGGACTTATGAGGGTACCATATTCACCTTGTAACGTTCATCTGCCCATCTAAGAAGTTTTACAGGCTCCTCCTACTGGCTCTATCGCCAGTCAGTTACTGGGGACAGAAGGGTCTATTGCTTTTGCTGCAGACTTCAGTTACCTTACATTTCTCTCCATATTTTTTGGCCAAGAACCAGCGACCTTCAGTTCCTAGCTTACCACTGGTTATTTCGGCTCTACCACCTCAGGTGATACCAATTCTTCTAGCCTCTGTCCGGTTAGGGCTCTAAGAATCTACCTGGAGCGTTCAAGGTTATGGCGGCGGGGCAGAAAGAGACTTTTTCTGCCACATTTTCTGCACGCTACTAAAGAAACTTCTTTGGCTTCCATTTCTAGGTGGATTGCGGAAACCATTAAAGTGGCCTATAATGTGCAAAGGACCGATCTACCAGGGTCAAACCCTACAGCGCATGAAGTCAGAGCTTTGTCTTCATCCTTAGCATGGTCTAATTCAATTCCCTTAGAACGCA
Organism: Cyrtodaria siliqua; assembly: GCA_037043455.1. Lineage (NCBI taxonomy): Eukaryota > Metazoa > Mollusca > Bivalvia > Adapedonta > Hiatellidae > Cyrtodaria > Cyrtodaria siliqua. The sequence continues at coordinate 68,733 of JAWPHD010012678.1, forward strand.
TTCTTAAAGCGTGCTTCTGGAATTCGGACAACTCTTTTGTTAGGTTCTACCTCATGGACTGTTCCCTGCTCAATAACGAATTGGCTTCTATTGGTCCTTTGGTTGCTGCCCAGTCAGTCATCGGAGCTTCGCTACCCGACCAGTTAGATGACTAGGTTGTCTGCAAGTCACTAACGTCCGGGGTTTCGAACCAAACTTTTATTACATATGCATGTTTTGCCTTACCTATGGTTACTGTTACGACTGGTTATTTTTTCCCATATGCATGTTGTTTTGTTTTACCTATTTGCACACAGTTTAATGTTATTTTGTGTTTATAGTTTATTACCTATACAGTTAATTATATGAAACAAACTGTTTATGTAAGTATCTAATTGGGTTTTATTGATGATTGTTAATAGAAAACCAGTATTTAATACAAACAATATTCGTCTGATAGATATATTTGATATTGTCGATTATTCAACGGTGCTGGGCTTAATTGCCCTTGACCTTCTTGACAGACGGACGGTTTACTGTACCATATTTGACATTTTACACCTTCGACTTAGCTTCGGGTGTAGTAGAGATTCCTTCTACATGTACTTGTGAATAGGACTGCACGTGCCACATTCACCATGTTATTTTCACCTCTTCTGGAGATGTTGTGAACCAACCAGGACCCCTATATATGGGTGAGTGTTAGTTAGTTGTTTCTACAGGTTCTAATCTGCTCTAATTTCTTGCGATTATAGCAGGTTTGATCATTCCCCTTTGCTTGTTGGTTTCAGTTTGTTCAAATTCCCTTGATTCATTCTACCTATCATAACAGGCTAATTATTTCCACCCCATTTTAAATTTGTTAAAGTCGCAATGGTAATGTTGTCGTAAGTTATCAATGGACCAATATGCTCAATTTGGTTCAATTTTAGTATTGGTCTATTATACTTACAACAACATTAATCCCACCCCTTCTTAATTAGAAATTGCGGAATAAGAGGAAGTGAGCCTCGTTCTGATTTCGGAGGTATGGGGTTAACCAATTAGCGGCTCCCTTATCGGGCCGCAGTCCCGGGAAGGGAATATGGGAAGTTTTTCCACTTGTGGACTAATGTAAGTTGAGTTAAAGCAATGGTAATGTTGTCGCAAGTATAATAGACCAATACTAAGATTGAACCAAATTTAGCATATTGTACCAATTAACACAGTGCTGTAGATGAATGTTTTATTTCTCACCTGTCAAGTTGAATAATACTGAATTTTGGGACTCTAGTAACTGGATGTGAGTACAACGGAGCTCTAGATAAGCTGCGTATCTGCGTAATTTACGCAAATAAATATGAATGAGCCAAAAAACGCAAAAGATTTTTTTTATGTGCAATGAAAAACGAAAAAAATATAACAAAAACACAAATGATTTATTTCCATATGTAGCGAAACATAAATATACAGCGTTTAAAATTTTGCCGATCGAAGAATTTATGGTTTGTTCTATTGTCAACTGTTGAAACAATGTATACATAAAAAGTACTATAATCCAGTAAACAAAGCGAAAACATATCATCAGATGAAAGCGTTCTCGGGCAGAAAAAGTGTAAACATCGATCACAACATAAATAAAATTACGAGCCACCTTTCCATTGATGAAAATGTTTCTTCTGAGTCAATTGTTTGGCAAATATTGTTAGATTTATAATTCACTAATGTGTTGCAAAGTAAAACAAGTGGCCCAAGAGGGCCTGTGGACGCTCTACTGGCTAAAGATAAAGTTTATGTATAAGGGGCAATAACTTTTTCAAAAATCATTCAACAGGAACATAGCGAGGACATACGCAACTAGGCTTGGTACTGATCATCCCTGCCAAGTTTCGCTGAAATCCACTCAGAGGTTCAAGAGAACTAGAGTCTGTACAAAGTTAGTGTATTAAGACCTTTAAGGGGTCATAACTCTGCCAAAATTCATTCAACCAGAACACAGCAATGACAGGTGCAACTAGGCTTGGTACTGATCATCCTCACCAAGATTCGTTGAAATCCGGAAAGGAGTCCAGAAGAGACTAATCTGGACAAAGTTTGTCTATTAAAACCTTTAAAGGGCCATAACTCTGCCAAAAAATCATTCAACCGTAATATGTCGATGATATGCACAATTAGGCTTGATACTGATCATCCTTGTCAAGTTTCGTTGAAATCCAGCCAGGGGTTCAGGAGAACTAGCCCTTTAAATGTTTGTGTATCAAAAACATTTAAAGGGCCATAACTCCGCCAAAAAGCTGTAAACCAGAACGCGATCGCAACTAGGCTTGATGCTGATCCAGGGTTGTCATTAGTAGCCTATTGCCGATCAAAATCATCGGTTAAAATGGTGTTTTCATCGGTTGTTTTGCTTTAACTTGTATTTTTAATATGTGACAGTGACTTCCTTGACCCCTCATCAAATCACTTAATTGGAATTCAAATGAATCCCTTGTCTCTGAACTTAATGACAATCCTGTGCTGATCATCCCTGCAAAGCTCTACTGATAGGTTTTTGATAGCTAGATCAGCATTCCTGTGAAGTTTCAAGAAAATCTGTCGAGTAGTTTCAGAGAAGTAGTCACTGCAAGTTTTTACTATATAACTCTATGTAAACAAAGATGGCCGTCACAACCATTTTTAATGTCGAATCAAAATAATTTTCAAAAAGGAGGAACATCATGTCATGCTGATCATTTTTGAGAAAAGTCCCATATCAATATCACTTAATAGTTTTCAAGAAGTAGTCGCTACAAATTAGTTTTTTAAAAATCTATTTTTAGCTGTGGCGCCCATCTTGAATTTCCGGCCGACCTGAAATTTTGCTAGGATCAACAAGATATCAAGAGCAACATTCCTGTGAAGTTTCATGAAAATCCATCAAGTAGTTTCAGAGAAGTAGTTGCTACACGCTGTTACTATAAGACTCTATGTAAACAAAGATGGCCGCTGGCAGCCATGTTTAACGTGGAATTAAAATGATTTTCAACAATGACCAACCTCATGTCATGCTGATCATTTTAGAAAAAGTCGCATATCAATATCACTTATAGTTTTCAGGAAGTAGTTGCTACAATATTTTTTTTTAACTATTTTTAGCCTTGGCGGCCGTCTTGAATTTTCAACAGGCCTGAAATTTTTGCTAGGGTCAGCTTGACATCAAGAACAACATTCCTGTGAAGTTCCATGAAAATCCGTCACATAGTTTAAGAGGAGAAATCGCTACAAGTTTTCATTATATAACTTAACTTTATGTAAACAAAGATGGCTATTGGCGGCCATCTTTAATGTTGAATCAAAATAATTTTCGACAAGGATCGACATCATGTCATGCTGATCATTTTAGAACAAGGCCACCACCATGGGCTGTCTCTCCTTCGGAGGTTTTGTTCATTCACAACAAGGGTTTGTTTTGTTGGGGTCATTGGTGGGGTCATTGGTGGGGTGGGCCCAATGAATGTTCATACACAGTATCAAAGCAATATGTTTGACGGTATTGGAGATATACACCTTTCAAAAAACTTTAACCAAGAAAATTTTAGTAAGTTCTGTTGTCTTTAAAGTCAATGTCAAGGTATTTTTGGGGTGGGGCTTAGTGAAAGTGTAAGGTGTTACCCCATTGAATGTTCATACAAAGTTTCAAAGCAATACCTTTGACAGTATTGGAGATATTAACCTTCCAATAAACTTTAACCAAGAAAATTTGACTAAGTTCTGTTGTCTTTAAAGTCAAGGTCATTGGTGGGGTGGGGCTTAGTGAAGGTGTAAGGGTTTACCCAAGTGAACATTCATACAGTTTCAAAGTAATACCTTTGACGGTGTTGGGAGATATAAACCACCCAAATACTTTAACCAAAAACTTTAACCTAGAAAACTTCACTAAGTTCTCTTGTCTTTAAAGTCAAGGTCATTGGTGGGGTGGTCATTGGTGGGGTGGGGCTTAGTGAAAGTGTAAGGGGTTACCCCATTGAATGTTCATACAAAGTTTCAAAGCAAAAACTTCACTAAGTTCTTTTGTCTTTAAAGTCAAGGTCATTGGTGGGGTTGGGCTTAGTGAAAGTGTAAGGTGTTACCCCAGTGAATGTTCATACAAAGTTTCAAAGCAATATCTTTGATGGTATTGGAGATATATACCTTCCTAAAAACTTTAACCAAGAAAATTTGAGTAAGTTCTGTTGTCTTTAAAGTCAAGGTCATTGGTGGGGTGGAGTTACCCTGCTCAGAATACAATTCACCATGAGTGCACCCCTGTGGTGATCGGGAATAAAAAAAATCCGAGTTTTTTCGACAACTTTTCAACTTATCCAACATCGCGCTTGAAAAGGCAATCAATCTCCAGAAAAAGTACAAACAATGAGACGCCGAGTGCATTTTTTCTGATAAATACAATGAATAAATTTCGAAACAAATACGTATTTTAAACATTTAATGCATTTAATCACAAGTTTTATTCATTTGTGTTGCCCAAAAGTCACAGTTGTTTCACGACATAAATATCCATAATCCTTCGCCATATATATATATATACCTTATAACAAGGCGGCACTAGCAACAGGTTTATGACCTGAAATTTTTTACATTTTTTATGATTGATTCTGACCAAAGAACCCATCGATGTATTAAAAATAAACAGCAGACTCTGTCAAAAACTTATTACAAATAACGACTAATTCAAAATATAATTATAATTTTCAGTATTACTAATTGAATTTTATGTTCAGTCGCCGCAAAGCCGGTAATAGGAACCGACCGCCATATAACTATCGTGACCCAGTATACATAAATAATCCGGGCATTCCCACAACCGCTTTTCCAAAACAAAAAGTCAAATTGTCTTCTGCTTCGATTTTTTCTAAAGTTATTGAATAATAATGCATTAAAATGACTGCAATTAGAAAAAGTTGCACACTTTACCTGTGCAGTTTCGACTCGGCGTACCCGAAGTATCGTGGCGTAAGGCTTTTCGCGTAGCTGATTCCCACTCCGGGTACTTTTATTATCAAAACTCCGCGTAAGTATGCAATTTGCAAATTCCTCACTCGGCGTGAAAGGGTAAAGTGTGGGGTTCGCATAAGCTGTACTGTAGAGCTCCAGTACAATATAAAACTAATCTGTACACGTATAAGACCCAAATAAGTCCTGTCGAAGAAAATTATAAAAACCTTCACTGTTACAATCTTGAAAAATAATCAGATCATGACCTTGCAGAAAAGACAGACATAGATTGCTTAGAACTATTAAGGTGTGAAAAAACAACAGATTATAATATTTCTGGAAATACTAAATATGGATTGTCTGAAATATCTAATTAAGTGTTTCATGGAAAGTGTCTCATTTCTGCTACCCAATACACTTGTATTGCTGCCTCCATTGGCAACATGACATAACGCACAGCTCCCCCATAATTTAGATG